>JASANF010004080.1:0-35670 GCA_030248245.1 Trissonchulus sp. WLG1_4 | reverse complement strand
TAAAATTTATATTGTTGACTATCAGCAAAAACATTAGGTCTCGAAACATTAGCTGTATAGAAAAGATTTTGCTTTTACAAAATTTTTCTCTAATAATATAACATACATATTTTAAGATGTTTCTGGAACTTTGATTAATGTCGTACTGAGCCTGATGTTGCTAAAAATCACAAACTCAATTATGATAATAATTACAATATCTTTCTATTTAAGCCAGTTTTGAAAGGCATGTAAATTTAGAAATTAGCTGCTGCTTATATATTTATTTGTATATATATTTATTTATATATATATATATATATATATATATATATATATATATAAGTAATAATTAATTACAAGTAATAAATACACTTGAAACATATACTTTAAAGTTCGGTTAAAAGCGTGTATAACAATTAAGAGAAAAATAAAAAGTATGGGGAGCTGGTAAAATCCGGCATGCCATTGGCATATCATTTTGAAAAATGTTAGAAAACACATTTTGACACGTGCATAAGCTTGAGAGAGAATAAAAAACCGTAAATCAAAAGTGTTGTGACAACAATCAAAGCAATTATTGAGATAGGTTTAATAAACTTCCGTTTTAAAATAAGAGCATTGCAGACGACAAGTGCATTGAACACCAATGCAAATCACGGGACAGGGGCCAGATTTTACCTATAGAAGTTCGGAGCCGAAAACGGATTTTGCACACATAAAGTATATAAAAAGTTGAACAATTTTCTCTAGGTTTCTGAAAAGTAAAAATAGGAAAGTATTTATATTAACCTAAAAGAATAGTTGGCAGCAAGTGCACATAAGTATTCGACATAATCAGCTTGTAGCTTTATGTAGCTGCAAAAAACAAAACATAAAATAATGATTAGAGTCTTGTTATTAAGTACTTAAGTCATGTTTCTAAGTCAAACTTATCAGTAAACCTGCAACTACTACGCAAAACAACTACAACTAAGTATTTAAGATCAAGTATTTTTAAACCTCTATGCACAGCTAACAAAAACATTTAATTTGAAACGCCTTAGGCTTTTAGCAATTAGGTGTCACTTAGGTCAGACTAACTAAAATCACTTAATACCTTAATTATGCCCAGATGTGTTTGGCGTTTCACTAAGTAAATAATAAGGCCTTGGGCAAGCTTATTTGACAAATATTAAAGCTTATGCAAGCAACAGTGCTCGAATATACACTGAAAAAAGTACCACATTAGCAAATTCCATATACAATAAAATATTACCATAGTAATTTTTCTGTTTTCTGTTAGACGTCTTTCTGTTGACCTAACGTGCGGATTCTTAAGAAGACGCCAATTACCGAACCTATTAGCACATATTCTGGAAGTAATGTGTGTTTAAATAAAAAAACGACTTTTACTGTAAGTGTATTTTTAAACAATTAAAATACTTTTAGAAAAACTTGCTATATTACAGCCAGTAGTTACTTTATCGGTTCTAATTTAGGGTACTTACCTAAAAGACAGTCTGTTTTCAATTGCAAACAAACAGTTTTACGTAAAACTTTAATGAATCAGTTTACACTTGATAAAACAATTATACATTAAACTTTTGTACCCTTAATAAAATAGATTCACACAACTAAAAATGACACTGAAAAGTTAACACATAATTGGACGGTAATCCTTCACAATTAAGTTAATTTAATTTATTAATTGTAATTGGTTAAATATAGCCATACTAGTCTATATCGGTGTAAACCTCAAGGAAAACGCACTATATTATTTGCAGTCAAAAAATACAAGATTAAATTTGCTTGGAAATTAAACGAAATTCTGAGTAAACCTAAACTGAGCAATTTACTTTCGCAAACTAATTTCGCAAACTTGATAAGCTTTTTTTAACAGACATAATTAACATATATCAAAAAATTAATAATAAGAAAAATCATTCTGTGAAAATACTAAGACAACAAGAAAATAAACAGTGCACAATGGCAGAACAAAAGTTTAATTCTTATAAGTGCGCTTATTTTAATAATCGAAAAAATTTGAATCTAATCGGTCAAAGAAAAGGTCAGAGCCTGTCAAGTCTGTTTTGTCAAAACACTAAAATAAAACGATGCCCACTAAACCTAAAACCTAAAGACCTAAAACGCGTTTCGAAAGACAATGCAAAAAGTTACAGCCTATTTATTAACGCTTACAAACCTTAGTTACTAAAAATAGTCTTACCTCTTGCGTGCCTGAGCTCTCAAAAAATAAATTGTTATGTCGAATTACACTTAAAATTGTGTAACCATGTTTGCAAACAAACTAACAACTAAAATGTCCGCATGAAGCATCAATAGAATAAGGGCATACCAAAAAGCATGATTCAACTTTAAACAAGTAGACAACAAGACAGTAAACATCAGTAAACAAGACCGAGAAAAAGTCAAACAGTGGAAAAGTGGAGAACAGCAGACTAAGACAGGAACGCACAAAAAAAGTAGCACCATCTGAAAACAAACAGGCATAAAAACCAATGTCTAGGACAAGGTGGAGATCAGAAGGACACAGCGCAGCCGTCTTTGGTTTCTGAAAGCAGAAAATTGTGTTTTTATAGTAAATACAGTATTAACATTAAACACGTACAAAAAGTTTGAAATAATTATAACTTTTTAACTGTTTTCCTGCTGCATAGTAAATTGCAACATAACTGTAACATAAGTAAATCGATTAGAACTGCCAAAAGCTCTGCATTTTATATTTACTTCAGCAAATTCAGTTAGGTGCTTATAGAAAAAGTTTAAAGTGTTACTTTTCAAGTGCTACCATCTTTTCTATTTCCGTACATACAAATATTATCTATTTGAACTGTGGGTGATGCAAATCAGGCCACAGAGCACCAACAAGTAGCTAATTGTTTCTGGAAATGGAAAAAAATGTAACATAGTTGGGACTTCATATGTGGTTTCTTGATATACAGATGATTCTAAACTCTTCAGAGTATTAAAAATTAATACCCACAAAGTCATTTTCCATAGCCGCCGCCTGTGTACTAGCATCATGGACGGCCGCGTTTATTTTCAAGTATAGAACTTGAAAACCCAGGGCCTTCTTCACGTTTATAACCAGCATAAAGGAAACAATATGGTTCAAATCTAAGACTTTTTATCCTTAATATCAGTCCAACTTCTCAAGGTTACATTGAATTAAAAATTACTTGTTTTAGTAACTACATATCTTTTTATGCTGTAGTTTAAAATCAAACGAGCATTGTCCAGGAATTGATGACTACTTAAAAATATATAATCATCAAGTTCAAAATTTGACTAATTATACATAAAACATGGTGTATGCAGCGTTTTACAAATCAACATACACACACATGCACTGAATTACACAAATAATGTGCATACTGTGTAGTATTAAATAATGTATACATACCGTGCAATATTAAGCTCCAAAAACAACAATAATTAAAAATGTCCCGCCACCAACACCAATTGTGCTAAAAATGTAAGACTAATTAGAAAAAGTCACTGTAATTTACAAACAGAATGTGAAAGTTGTTAAAAAATAAATTTGCATTTTGAAATATTGAACCAAAAATGTTATTTCTAATGTTCTGGAATAGCGCACTATCACAGACAACATCACAACATGCATGTATTATAAACAAGTACATAACAATACAAACCATAAAAAAATTTGTTTATAAAAATTGGAATTGAAACTATCTAAAATCTAATATACTTTTTTGAAATGAAACAAATAGGTCAGATTTATTTATTTGTTTGTTTTATTATTTCAAGATAGGCTATGCACAAGGGTATCATTTTTGCGCGGCCGCCTCAGCGGCCGTGCATACTAATTTCAGTTAATGCACTGAAACTGAAAATGCATGTAAATCATGCTCAGTTTCAGCTCATTACTGAAGCCTGCTGGAATGACCAGCTGTGACTTGTGTGCAACTAGTTGTGTGTGTGTGTGTTTGTGTGCGTGTTTGTGGATAACAAACGACAATGGCAAAGTGAAAATTGATGATCTGCAATATCGAATCTTTTGAATCATTTTCAAGGCAGTTCTTTCGTGATGCTTTTAACAAAACATTTAGTTCTACGATTTTAATCGAATCATCCAACGAAGCTTTGGTCTAACAGATAAGGCGTGTGACTGCGAAACACAGGATAGGGGGTTCGATTTCCATCAACTCTGAAATTTTTGCATTTTTTTTCTGACTGAAAGTAGAATAATGTTTTCAAATTGTTTCTTTGTATGATATAAAAATCAAATGTTATAGCATTCTATCTTCTATCAATTCTTGAATTGTATGTACTTACACATACGTATGTAAAACGTAATCGTCGAAAAGATTTTCAGACTTATTTAGACTCCATTAAAAATGAAAAACTAAGTAATAGGTACTGACAAGAAACGTTGCTGCGTGCCGCGCCTAATTTTACCGATACGATAAAATAATACTTTATTGTCGTCACGTTAAATTATGTGCGCTCGTCAACAGAGGTGCTTGTTTATTTTAAATTACGGTTGTGTATTATGTAAAATGTTCAAATAATTGAATAATCGCAAATTGAATGATCGCAAATAACAACTTAACAGTACCAGGTAAAGACGCATAGTACCGTCAACGGCTTGACTTCAAGCCATGAACAGTACAAAATAGAGCAATCCGTTAGATGACAGCTCTGCGGGGCAGTTGAATCAATTGGCTCGCCAGGCACTGTCATGGTGGCAAGGGGCCACTGGCACAACGTACCCTATCGCCTTCCCAAACACAATTTTAAATGGATTAAAATTATTGAAAACTGATAAGTTTTGATTTTATCCTATTTGATTCATTTGTTTATCTGATTAATTATTAAACTGGTACACTGTTTCAGATTCTGAAGGTTTTTAGGCCGAACTGTACATAAAAATGTAAACACAATTGTTTTTTTTAACTTCATTGAAATGCTTTACGTTAGTTTTTGTAACTTGTGCATTAATTTTAGATGTTTATCTGAATTGTCCCCGGTTAGATAACATTGGCTTACAAAATTGGACATACGTACACAGTGCTGGAGCAGGGCATTTCTGTAGAAAGATATCAGAAGCAAATTTAAAGGTGCGTATCAGAGCAGAGGGAGACTCTTACTACAAGGTGGGGGAAGGCAATTGGCACCTAAAGAGAGTCACATTTTTAATGAGACTCCGCATGTATCAAACATAGTAAAACCCTGCGATTGGAGATTTTATTAAAGTTATGTATGCCTCTTTTATCCTGAAGGAAAAAATGACAAACTGGTGCGTAACTTTATTTTCGGCAAAATCCGATTTTTGGAATTGACCTTAAACTTATCATAGTGTAAATATACTACGCTTTGCGCTTCTGCATTACAAGATTTTCCCCACATGGCTGATAAAAACCTCTAGCTCAAAATTTTTAAACAACAACAGCCGTTCGATCACATTCCCAACGGAAAATGTAAAGCCTGACTACACTAGCCTTTATATATTAAAAGAGTGTGAATGAAAAACATATGTATCAGTGGTTCCATACCAGCTGGGCAAACAATACATTACGTGTGCAAAGGGTATATATATATATATATATGGAGACAAGGCGATTTGTAATGGCGTGCTACCGCCACCAAACAGGAGTAAAATTTCACAGTTTAGGGCAAACGCTATGGCTCAAAAATGCCAGGGTTATTTATCACGACTTTCTTCGCAGCACTACTAATTTGTAAAATCAATATGAATAGCGCGAACAATTAATTGTGTTTCTGAAATATTCAAACATAAAAGAATTTGTCGTGTTAATATATCGTGAATTTTTAATACAGTTAAAAGTACAAACTTAAAACTAAAAATGAACTTTTTGCTTTAAAACTTCGAAACGCACCCCCGTTTTAAATGGATCGTTGCTTGATCCTCTGTGCGAAGTGCCAGAGACAAAACCCTGTTTTGAGCGACAAAACCTATAATGCAGTGGCACAGTGCAGAACCAAATATGTTGGCAGTTGGATTTAAATTGTAACAAGCAAAAGTTTACTGCAAAAGTAATCCAGTGAGTGAGAAGAGTGAACGTTTGACAACATTAGGCCTGTTACACAGTAAAAACTAATCGCAAGCCAAATTAAATTGAACAATTTGAAGAGTATATTATAGCAGAATATGACAATTTGAATTAGAGTAAATTGTGTTAATTGCTTTTGTACTGTGACCGTTCATAAAACCGGTAAATTTAAGACACTTCAGCCTACGCAAACTCGTAAACTCCAGCCGTTTTTATGATTTTTAGGGTGGACTGCAACAAATCGATTAAACCTAAGTCTGAGCTGGTGCTAAACAAACTCCAGTTGAATAGATGTAGTTAAGTCTCATCTAAGTCCCAGCTAAACCTCAGTTTTTAACGAAATCTTGAGCACCAACTGCGTTAATCTTTATTGGTGGACCGATTTAGGAACTTGAGTTAAATTGGTTTAAGCTAATTGTTAGTTAATCCGATTTGGTGCAGTCCACCGTTGATGTTCTAAAGTCAGACTTTTGCTTTGATTTCGGTGTCCCTTTGGGTAAAATTAGCAACATTTTTTAACAGAAGAAGACATTATGTGTAGCTTGTTCGATTTCAATGGAAATTCAATTATCGCATCGATAATGAAAAAACTAATAAAACTCAATGTTTTAAGCATATTTACTTGTAAAATTGTTAAATAAAGGATTTGTAAAAACATGTCTATATGAATTTCACCACTTATTTCAAAAGTCAACAACTGCGTCTGCTAATTAAAGAGTTTCTTAATTCTATTGCAGCGTCTATATTCTAAAAAAAATAAAACGCAACTATTAATTTTGAAAACAGCAGGCGTACAGGTTAGCAGTAAATACAAAATATATAAATAGCTAAAAGTCAAATCCAAAAAGCGCATTCTTTACCTACTAATTATTAAAGAGTAAGTTGAAAAATTCACCAAAAACAATAAATTAAAAAACTGAAACCAAAGTTAAAAAAGCAGGGATCAGGAGCAGTCAAACCAGGGATCTTTAGATCTTCAGTCTAACGCTCTCCCAACTGAGTTATTTCGGCTTGAAACGTTTCCTACTAAGTCTGCATGACAACTGATGATCTGTAATTAGAAGCGTAAAAAAGCCATAAATTAGAAGCGTAAAGAAGCATTAAGTTGAACCAATATTTTTCGAATTCCTGTGGAAGCAAGTTTAGTGTCGCAATGTTTGCTGCTGACGTCTGCTGCATGTTCCAATATCAATAAGTTTATAATAATACGAACCGTTTAGCTCAGGTGACAGGACTTTTGACTGTTGATCAGAAGAGTGACGGTTCGATTCCGCCTCTGATGTCTTATTTTTTAAAAAATCAATCATTCACGCTACTGTAGGTAGTTAACTGTGTTCTACTGTCCTACCTGCCTAACAGTACATAATGTGACACTGAGATTTCAATTTACCCAAAGGACACGTAAAATGCAGTCCGGCCCTGCCATTGTTAACACTGGCATTTCAACCAATATCAGGTAAGAGCGTCTACGAACAGATTCTGCAAATCGTATACAAACCAAGTATAAAGTACATACCTGTTGCGCTGTGGCGCAACAGGAAAAACAAGATATGGGTATACAAGTATGGTATGGTTCGTATACTGAATCATATCGCTATACAGTTTATGACTCGATTTATGCTTCAGCGGTAGACTGAGTAAAATACACTTGTTGAACTTTGTCAGCGTAAATATATTGGTTGTACATTTCAGACGAAAGGATATACAATTGGTTCGATGATTTCGAGTGTGATCTACAAAGGCAAAGATGTATGTAAAAAAAGACGTATGATGAAGCATAATTTAAATCCAAGTTTACGTTTATTGCAGTGATTTGTGAGATAAGTTCGGGCAGACTGGTTGTCGGTGAGAAAAGTTGGCACTGCTTGGTGACTAGGAAAGCGCTCAGGAGTGCGGGCTTTCAGTCAAGGCATAATGTTGGGTGTTAAGTTCAGGAATGAGCAGTGCCCCTCAGTCTGCCCCTTCTCGAATTGTGTTGAGTAGTTGGTTAGATTGTGTAGTCAGTAGGGAGTTAAAAATAGTTTTTTTACAAATTTAAAAATCCTTACATAATTAATAGGATATAATGAGACTATAATGAGACTATAGACTATTCTATGAAAAATTATAAATATAATATTTCGCGATTTAGCGTACTAGTCAAAAGATCAAATTAATATTAAGAAAATTTCGCTTGAATTTGTTTAACCAACAATTATTTTGCCTTTTAAAAATATTTCAACTCTTTTAACCAATTTTATTAAATCACCAAAGTAACTAACCAATTTAAACATTACCTTTAAAAGGACTGGTAGCGCAGCGGGTGTGACTTGTTTGAAATGTTGAGTGCTATTTTCATGTTTATCCATTTGTGTTTATAATTTGTTTTGCGAAGACAATAATAAAAATATTATGTCACGTGGTTAAAAAAGCATGGATTGAATCGCAAAAATAAACTAGCTAATCTAAACAAGTAGGCCCCAAAAGGGGCAATGTTCCTTCCCCGGTGTCTACCTTTCAAGTTTAATTGAACTGTATCTATTCTCCTTCTGTACGTCACACTGCGTAACTACTTAGATATATACTTACTTACCCTATTGCCTAGCTTATTACGCGGCGGCCTCAGCCGCCGCGTATATACTATATTTCAACTGCTCGATTTAACACGTATGTTCTTTTGCCGTGCAGAAATACACTTGGAAAGTTGGTAGATCTTAAAAATACATTGTATGTGTGGGCGTGTTTGTTCTTAGTGTGTGCTTATCGTAGTACAGTGTAACATCCTAGTAAAGTGTAGTGAACAACGTATTGTGGCTACCAGGGCCCAATTTTATAAAGATTTCAACGGCCCGTTGAGCTCAACGGAGCCGTTGAAAATTCTCCGTTCAAATCAGGCGACTACTACTATTTTGTTCTAAAGTCTTTCATTTTCACCGACATTTCATTCTAAAATGCGCACTGGAAATTTCAACGGAGCCGTTGAAATAAAATTGAATTTTATAAAGCCTCCGTTGAAATTTTTCAACGGCTCCGTTGAAAAATTTCAACAGCAATTTCATAAAAATTTCAACGCTCCGTTGAGCTCAACGGAGCCGTTGAAAATCCTCCGTTCAAATCAGGCGACTACTACTATTTTGATCTATAGTCTTTGATTTTCGCCGACATTTTCAACGGCTCCGTTGAGCTCAACGGGCCGTTGAGTTCAACGGGCCGTTGAGCTCAACGGAGCTAGGAGCTCCGTTGAAAAATAAATTTACATTTTCCTCAAGGAAGAATGCGTTTTTAGGTGTTTGTTTGGGAAGCCATAACTCAACGTTTATAAATTCAAACTACAAACGGTTTTTTGCATTAAATAGAACTATATCTTACCTAAATGCATGCCATGCATTGAAACGTAACCTTTGATTTTTTTTCAGTCTAAGCGGCTAGAAAAAAGTCCTTTCCAAAATATTAAACTTAAAAGCTTGAGCCACAGCTCTGAATTATACGATTACCTGTTGGGGCTGAAAGTTGTTAAAAATTTTGACGTGTTTCAAATCCCCAGACATCTCCCCCACATTTTTAGTAACTAGTCAATTATGACAATATGACTGTCTGTCTGCATCAGAGCTGCCTATTGTTTATAAATCCCTATAAAGTGAACAACAAGTACAAGTGTGGTAGTTCAACGGTTTAGTTTTCTGTGTCCGCTCACCGAAAATATGTAGGCTCGACGGAAGTCAGTAACCTGATTTCCAGACTGGACACGGCTTTTGCAATTTAAATTAGTATTTATTTATTATTAAACTTTTTAGTAAATTTTTTGTACATTTAACCCTTTGACGCCCAGAGGTTCTCTCTCTAGGAAGCCAGACTTTGACACCTTATAGTTTTTTGGCCATTCTTTGAGCTGCGTGCGTTGTAGAGAGCTCGCAAAAGCACCATTCAATAGAAAATTTAATGGTGGACAAACCATAGTCAGACGATGAAGTGTCTAGGACGCACCGTTTTTCAGTTATAAGCGCTCAAAGTTGAAAGTTTGGGCAAATTTTGCGCCATTGCTCAGGCATAATGTGCCTCACCCTAGAGTATTAACACAGTTACCGTGCGCCTATCCTAGTTGACTGCTAAAAGTAAACGACAATATCCGCTGTATCTGATGCTCAAAAAGTAGACTGCCAGAGTTGCGATCACATAATTATCATAATGAGGCTATAAAGAAAATACTACTTTTGCGATGAAAAAAAGCAGAATTTTCACACTGCTTAATCAAGCATAGGTTTTGTTGTGTGGCAGACGGACTAAAATTGGGCCACTTAATGCAAAGATTTGCTATTTCTGAAAAAAGAATTCGAAGATCAGTTGACTAGAATAAGAGAGCCAAGCTTTATAGCACCAGAATGGGCATCCACCACGTCGGGTACCTGAGGTTCACAGTGCGCATCAAAGGGTTAATTCACTTATTAATTAAATTTATTTAATATTAGTATTTAATTTATGTAGTTATTAAATTAACGTTAGCCGCACACTGAGAGTACATACAGGATTAAAATTAAAGACCTGTTGAGCTGTGGTCCAACAGAAGAAAGAAATATTTTTCGCTCCGCAATGAACACAAGGCCCAAGGCATACTAGGCATACACTAGTGTGTCATATTCTTCAGATTACGTACTCTTGGTAGAACGTGAAAAACTCAAACAAGTCAACAGAACTCGACGAGCGCTCCTTTCTGCGCTTCTTCACTACAGGCACAAAAATTAAACCGTTGTTTTGATTGAAGTTGATGATTAAATTTAGGAAGCTTGAAAAATGTGACAAGATAATATGCATTTTGTATTATGTATTCGGTTAGCGTCAAGATTTCGTACAAATTTCAGTAATGTAGTTAATGACCTGGAGCGTCATCTTATTTAGTTCAAATGACATCATCAAAGTTGTCTTAAAAACCTGCTGTTTTTTAAACTGAGGCAAAAAATATGAAACATACGTAACAAACATAAAAACTGAATTTTAAGCTTTGGATCGGTGTTCACACAATCTTACTCACACTTACTTTTTACTTAAAAAAGGTTGCATTCAATTGGCTGGCTTTGGAGTTTTTGTATGTCAAAAAGCAACTCTAAGCAATAAAAATGAAGCGCAATTGGCGAAGCTTCTGTTAAAGCTTTCTACTTGGCAAGATTGCAAAAGTAAGAAATAAAAAGTAGAACGCATTTCTACTTTTACTTAAGGTCAAAAGTAACATTAATTATTAATTAAATGTTATTATATTAATTTATGTAAATTCTTAATTTAAAATAATATACTTAATATTAAGTAAAATTATTTATTAATTTAATAATATTATTAAAACAATTCAATTAAGGGGGTAGTGTCGCGAAAGCTGTCAATTTTGCGCAACTGTAAAACATTTTCAGTAAAAGATGAGACACCGTTCTTTATATATTTTAAAAGTATATGTCAAGGCAAATATTTTTGCCAAGTTTCATTAAAATTGATGTAGTATAATGTTAGCAGTGAGGTCGCAAGGTCGGGAAATGACGTTTTCAAAACCTATTCACATTCGATATTTGTCGGAACAAAACATCGACATATCACTTTATTTCAGTACATTGTTATAACGTATATGAAGCGATCGTAACCAGTTTTTAAGACTGTATTTTTATTAGCTATATATTTGAACTGTATGTTTTCATGACACTCCCCGCCACATTGACGAAAGATTCAATTATCGAGCATCATCATCCGTCCGGCTTCCAAGGGATAATTCCAAAGGCACCAAGTCTTGAACCCCACGCCTGGAGGTTGCACCATTAGGGAATTTGACTTGGACAAACCGGACTTCACCATCTGACGCACGCAGGAGTTGATTGATCTTGGCTAATTTCCATGTTGCTCTTGGGGTACTATCCCGAATAAGGACCACCTCCCCTAACACCGGTTCCCTGGGCAACTCGTTTTTTCTTCCCTTAAAATAAATGTTGTGTACTTCTCTAAGTTCCTGAAGATATTGGGAATGCCACAATTTCCAAAACAGATCAAGCTTCTTTCTAACTTTTTTCCATTGAATTAGCAAGTCATTCCGTCCTCCATGACGTGGCATGAAGTCAGGATCGTTCGGATCTTCATCTGACGGGGGCATTGTTAATTGGCTCATAGGTGCAATAAATCCTGCTGGGGTCAGAATTCTCCCATCATTCACTTCCGCACTTAAAGACAATAGCGGACGCGAATTCAGTACTCCTTCGATCTGTGCAAGAGTACATAATAGGGAAGAATATGACACTCTTCCCTATCCTAGCTAATCGGCCCGGACGATGCTCCGGCCGAAATAGCGCTTTTACGCCTTGATTTCAGGGGGGGGTACCCCCCCCTCGAATCAAGACATGTCTTGATTTCAGGGGGGGGACCCCCCCCCCCTCAAAACCGGGAAGTGTCTTGATTTCAGGGGGGGGTACCCCCCTCGTTTCAGCAGACTGCCAGCTCGAAATCGGTGGTGTCTTGATTTCAGGGGGGGGGTCCCCTGGTTTCAGCACACTGCCACGGTGATGTCTTGATTTCAGGGGGGGGGGGTTCCCCCCCGTTTCAGCACGTTACCAGCTCACCATAGATTTCATGCTGGCAGTGTGCTGATACCAGGGGGGGGGTACCCCCCCCCCCGCAAATCAAGACACCACCGAATTTGCGCTGGCAGTGTGCTGAAACGAGGGGGGGTACCCCCCCCCCTGAAATCAAGACACTTCCCGGATTTGAGGGGGGGGTCCCCCCCCTGAAATCAAGACATGTCTTGATTCGAGGGGGGGGGTACCCCCCCTGAAATCAAGGCGTAAAAGGGCTATTTCGGCCGGAGCATCGTCCGGGCCGATTAGCTAGGATAGGGAAGAGTGTCATACTCTTCCCTATTATGTACTCTTGATCTGGGTAATTAGGGTCGTCAAATTGTCTTCATCTATGCTTGATCTCCATAACGACTTCTTCAGTGCTCTCTTTATTAGGCCTATCAACCGTTCGTAGAAACCCCCTACCCAAGGCGAACGCTCGGGAATTGTGTTCCATTCTATTCCATTTTCCGAAAAAAAGGATGAAAGCTTTTCTACTACTTCTTTACTGACTTTGTCTCCCCATATGGCTTTCAAGATGTTCGAGGCTTTTATAAATTGCGTGGCATTATCAGACAAAATTTTTGTTGGAGTTCCCCGCCTGGATATAAATCTTATTATCGTGTTCAGAGCAGAGTCAGCTGTGCAGTCCGTTACCAGCTCAAGGTGAACTGCACGGGTTGCCAAACATGTGAGGATTGCTACCCATCGCTTTTGATATGGAGCTTTTTTCGTTGCAGTTTTAACCAGCAACGGTCCCAAATAGTCAATACCTGTGTACTTGAAGGCTGGTGCCTGCGTGACTCTTTCGACCGGTAGTTGTGCCATTCGTGGGGGGCGGTAGGTGCCGCCTTCTACTCTTCTGCAAACGACACAGTCTTTTATGATCTTGCGGACTGTATTGAGACCGTGAGGAATCCAGTATTTCTTTCTCACTTCGGTCAAGGTACTTCGACTGCCAAAGTGAAACGCTTTCTTGTGACAGTTTTCAATCTCGAGCTTTGTAAAATGTCCAGTTTTTGGAATAAGCAGTGGAAATTTTGCGTTTTGCGATATCTGTGCATTGGCCAGTCTTCCTCCACAGCGAAGTAGACCATCTTCAAGCTTCAGATCTAACTGTTTGGCCAATTTGGTCAGACGCCCAGATTCTAGGCTGGAGATTTCTCGGTGAAACTTATTTTTCTGCAAGGCACGGACCCAGAGTAGGCGAGCTTCAGTCAACTCCTTTGAACTGATAGTTGTAGAGGTAGCCCTTGGTTCTTTTTTCAAACCTTGCCAAAATCGTTGACAGTACGCAGTGATCCTTAACAGTTTAAGCAAACAGGAAAACTTATCAGCTGAAATTCCAAACGGAAAGCGGTCCGTCGCTGTTTCCTCGGTTTTGACTACCGTTGCCAAGCTGATAGCGTCTGCTGATTCTTGTTTTACTTGTTCAGTTGATTTAGAATTCCACACCCAATGCGGCCATTTTTCTTTCGGTTGTCTGATCCATGCCGGACCGGAAAACCAGTTAGATTGCAAAAAAAATTCAAATTCTACACCCCGTGACGCTCCGTCGGCGGGGTTTTCTTTTGAAGGCACATATTTGAAGTTGATGTCACCTCCCCTTGTTATTTCTTCCACCCTTCGCTTGACGAATAACTGTCGCTGCATCTTGTCAGTGTGGATCCAATGCAATACAATCTCCGAATCAGTAAAGAGGTATTTGTTTCGAATTGGGATTCTCAATTGATCCGATACGAATGTCAGGGCACGAACTCCAATTAGCACCCCAGTCAATTCAAGCCTCGGAATTGTAATGGACGGCTTCACTGGAGCCACCCGCGATTTTGAAAACAAGAGAGAGCTCGCACCGCTCTGTCGTAGATAGATCACTGCCGCATATGCTGATTTACTAGCATCGGTATAGCACAGCAAATCAACCGGTTCGTTTGGACTGTAACCCACAAAACGTTGTAGCTTTATTTCTGGAATGCGCTGTAGGCTGCTTTCGACTTCCTTCCATTCATGTTGCAACGTTATTGGCAGCTCGTCATCCCAGTCACATCCCAGCATCCATGCTTCTTGAATTTTGATTCTTCCACGTATCGTTAAGGGGCTGAACCACCCGAGTGGGTCGAAGACTTTGGCTATGTAATGCAGCATTGATCTTTTTGTCGGCCTTGTTTGTGAAGCCAGATCTCCTTGAGAAATTTGAACTTGCAAACTGTCTTTTTTCGGAATCCATTGCAAGCCCAACACCTTAGTTTTATCCCCTTTTACCAAATCTTCTTCAGGTATTTGCTAATTAAACTTTTCATCATTCGATAGCCATTCTCGGAGATTCATTGATGCCTTGTCAAACATACGTTTGCTTTTGTGGTACAATTGAAGAGCTTCATCTGTGTTTTCAGCACCAAGAAAGATGTTGTCCATATAAATATTTCCCCGTATCTTGTCAGCCAGGACTCCGGGATTCAGATCCAGGTGATGATTTATCGTGGCACCCAAAAGATATGGAGACGACACAATCCCAAACGGCGTTCTTGTAAATCTGTAGATCTGAATGTTGTCTGCCACGATCCTGTTGTTGATCTTTTATGATCTTGCGGACTGTATTGAGACCGTGAGGAATCCAGTATTTCTTTCTCACTTCGGTCAAGGTACTTCTACTGCCAAAGTGAAACACTTTCTTGTGACAGTTTTCAATCTCGAGCTTTGTAAAATGTCCAGTTTTTGGAATAAGCAGTGGAAATTTTGCGTCTTGCGATATCTGTGCATTGGCCAGTCTTCCTCCACAGCGAAGTAGACCATCTTCAAGCTTCAAATCTAACTGTTTGGCCAATTTGGTCAGACGCCCAGATTCTAGGCTGGAGATTTCTCGGTGAAACTTATTTTTCTGCAAGGCACGGACCCAGAGTAGGCGAGCTTCAGTCAACTCCTTTGAACTGATAGTTCGCCACAATTATCAATTGGTTTGTCTAGTTTGTTTACACAGACTGAAAGGACATATGTTGTAGTTTATGCACTCAAAATTTAGTGCAAATTGCTTGATTGAGTGGTTGCGGAGAGCGGAGTAATACCTGTTTGAACTGTGAAGCTATGCGGAAACTGTGAATTACTCATAGCAATAATGATAAATTGTGAAAAATCTAGACGCGTATTTAAAAATCAAAAGAAAAACGTACCTTCATTTTTGTTTTTTCTTATGTGTGGCAAAAAAATGTGCGTGGACACTTTATGCTACGACTTACAAATTTACTTAAAATGTTCTTTGTTTTGGAAAGATTTTTACAACTTTGGAGATTGTTTACAAGCGAAACATTTTATATAGTTCACATTTCTGCATAACAGTAGTTCGTAAAAAAAGCAGCATTAATATCAGTCAAATCCTGTTTGTATTAAGTTAAATTCAACAACAATAAAATTAAAACCTATAATAATAATAAAATTTTAAAATAAATTTCAAAAGTAACGCTTATGATTGCGAAATGTGCTGCATATAAATAATAAGGCGAGATAAAATGTTCTATTTTTGATTTTTACGATTTTAGAATTTAGAATAGAATTAATTTCAGCCTGAAAAGCTCCGTTGAGCTCAACGGAGCCGTTGAAATTTCATACAATTTTATAATGAATTTTATCGGCTCCGTTGTGGTAAAAGGCTCCGTTGTGTTAATCGGCGCCGGTGAGCTCAAAGGAGGATTTTTAGTCTTTATAAAATTGAAATTTTTTCAACGGAGAATTTTCAATGGTCCGTTGAGTTCAACGGGCCGTTGAAACCTCAGGCGTGAATGTTGGTATATTTGTGAGTGCAGTATATCCAGAAGCACACAGATGTGACAGACACAGATCATTACAGCGCACAGATCATCACAAAAGTGCTGGCAAATTTTGCATACTCTGACAGTAATATGACAAAACCTATCATAACAATGTTCCCCAGGTTGTACATTAGCACGTCAGAACCGAAAGAATTAGAAGTCTAGAAACCATGGGTGAACCATGCAATGGCAAGACTACTAAGGCTAATTTTGCAACTGACAATGGCATGTGGCACGAAGAGCGGTTTTTAGCTCTGGATTTAAAGTATTTCGTAATTTAGAGTGATCTCGTGATCTCGCATTTATAAATGGTTTTTATAATATAGTTATTAGTTTTTGACTTACTTGCAACTTAATTTAAAAGCGCGAATATGGCAGTTTGACATGTTATGCATGTAAAGGTGTTGCTTTAAAAATCTTGCTGCCGCGTTTTATATTCGAAGAATATTCTCGGCGTTCCAAGCAAGTCGCAATGAAATCTATTAATCGAAAATTAATTAAACTTTACTCGCAAAACGTACTTGTTTCAGCCAATTAGCATCTAATATGAGATCCCGATAGTATTTGAAACTTCACAAAAAACGGAACACATACATACCTACATACTTTAGGCAAACTTTATCTCTATTTATTATACAAGAACGGTACATATTAATTAATATGTAATGAACAAGGTTTTTTCGATTTAAAGTCAAAATTGTGAATATTTTAATTAAATGTCTTTTTGTATTTTTGGCTAAGTTAAAGTAACCTTTCGTGAACAGTGAGTGGTGTAGTGGTCAGTATCACTGTTTCGTAAACCGTAGATAGGTAGCTGGTTCGATTCTCAGTCCTTCTGTTACCTGTGTATTTGAATTTTGTGACAGTTTTTTTCTTCATTTTTCAAATAAAATATAGCTCCCTACGAAGGAATCTTACTCCTTTTAGAAGTCTACTTATTATATTAAGCTTAGTTGTTGAAACAAAGTGGAGACCCCAGTTTTGAAAAGTTAAAGAATTGGAAGCGTTGGGAATTGAACCGGGCCACTCTTGTTGACGACAAAAATGCTAAATCTACACCACAGCCCTCAAGTCTCGTAAGCCCTATTTCTCATTTACAACAAAAACTTTGTATAATCATTTATTTCGTTCTGCGCGTTTATCGTCTAGCTTATCATCGCAGTTAGGATGGCTTCTGATCAGGCTCCAAGCCTAACTTTACACCAAAATGTTGCCTACGTTGCACCAAAATGTGTGAAATATTTTCATGCCCTCTAGAGAAGGAACTATTGTTTTGAAACAACTCTGCATAGTGTTAAAAGGTCACACCTGTATGCTGATTAGCATATATAATTAACGTGTAGAGTCAGTTTAGGAAGTGTTCGCTTTTTTTCGAATCGCAATTTTGCAGTGAATTTGCTTTAAATTACTGTATTGTAAATTATGGTTTATCCATCTTTGATTGTTTTCTAACGTTAATAAATTTTTCGTTTTAGTACACAGTGCTAATAATATGAATGTCTGCACTCACTATGCCAGCAGTTTGGATCAAATATTTGATAGACAAAATGGCTGAAATGCAGTTTCACATCTAATTAATTCCTGTTAATTATATTACTTGGACTAAATGATGAAATTAAAAATTAACTTTGCTCCGTGTGCAAGAAACATTATTTACCTGACTCTATTTCCAGCTTGGCATGGAGGCGAAGTCGAGTGGTCAGTGGCGCTGTTTCAGGCTGGCTGGAATAGTTCCTTTGGTTGTTCGATTCCCAGGATGTTTATATTCGTTTTGATACTTTTTGCTAAATTGGTCGACTGCTAAATTCTGAGTCGTGAATATAATAAGTACGGTAATGTTTGGCGTGCCAAGCTTAGCGAAGCTTTCGTCGCAACCAAACTGACGACACGGAGTGCAGTGTTTTGCCAGTTGAAGATTTTTTAGTGCAATTAAAAAATCGTTTATTCATTTAGAAAATACAGTTAATGGGAAAACTGTCGTTTTCCGCGTAGGGAAAAGGGGTTAGGTAAGTGGAAAATTGATGTATTTTTAGCTATAGTACATTCATATCGGCTTTTTAACTCTCCAAATTAACCTTGCCCATTTGGGACCTACTTGATTTATATTGCAACGATTAGGATTTTGGATAAGTTGAGCTGTTGATGACAAATTTTTCACAGTGCCTTGGAGTTCGAATAGGTTTTAATCCGATGGGGTTTTTTTCATTTTCTTTATGGACTAACTAAACTAAAAAGTCATGAACAAACATCTCAACAATATTGCCAGTTGACAGCACTTCATAATATCAGGACAGCTACAAATATTTATATTAAATTTGACCTGAGGCTTTCTCTTATTAGTCGGAAAAAATTTTTATGGTTGTTTTCTTTTTTCTTTCTCTTTGCATTAATATATTGATTACACATTGAAAACAAGGCTTCATAACTTGGTATCTAATTATTCTCTGATAACATATGGCTATTTTAATAGTTTACACATTTAATAGTTTTTCTGAGTATATTTCTTTCGGTTTAAACGCACTGGACATATTCTTGTCCAAAGTTTAGGGAGGAAAATCAAGCTAAACAAGTTTCAATAAATTAGCTGCTTACTTTTTATGCAAACGCATTCCTAAACTACCACGGGACCAAATGGATTAAACTTATACATTTAGCATGTCAACTGTTTTGTTACATCTACTTAGCCTAGTTGTTGCGAGAATTAAATAATCTGTACTTCTGCTTCTAAATCTGATTCAAAACAAGCTAAACAAGTAGGCCCCAAAAGGGGCAATGTTCCTTCCCCGGTGTCTACCTTTCAAGTTTAATTGAATTGTATCTATTCCCCTGCTGCACACTACATTGCGTAACTTAGGTACTTACCCTACTACCTACGTATGTACGTACATTTACAAAAAAGTGCTGCAGGATGTTAAGCATCCCGCTGCAGCGAGCCATTCAGCCCAAATTACGCTTTGATCTGAGCTGAGCACATCAGCTCTAAGAAGCGATAAACAGTGTTATCCAGGGGCTCTTATATACTGCTGGTGAAACATTACGGTGCCGAGGCTGAAAAAGCACACTACAACACTCTACATTGATTATTGATTTTTATTGATTTTTATTATGCATATACGCAGACAAAAATCAGCAGCCAACTCCCAGGCTGAAAACACACACAAAACATATAGGCTATGCAGCCTGCTCAGCAGCGTTTAGCGCTGCGAACAGTTAGTTTCAAAACAATAGTTCCTTCTCTAGAAGGAACAAAAATGTAAATCGACCATTATTGTAAAAGCTATCAGAACTTTTCTTTGAGGGCTATTTATGCTAATTATGTGTACATTTAAAAACCATGCAAGGTGACTTTTGCTTATGCTTACTCATTATCAAAATTGGGACGTCATGAAAACTATCTACGATACGATACATGTTCTGTGTGGCGTTAAACTTTTCAGCTGCACTCGCTACTGTATGCACCTTTTAATTAAGTTGAAGCTCATTCTTAATTTTTATTGTGATAACAAAATTTATTTAAAAAAATCAAACTCTCTTCGTCAAGAAAGTCTGTGTGAGCATAATGCAAAACAAAAATAAATTCAACTTTGTCTTAATTAATTCCAAAATTCGTTTCACCTGGAGTCCAAACTGCCCGAAACCAGATAATAAGTTATACAAGTTGGACAACAGGAAACTTAGGAAGCACTAATTCCGAATCATTACTGTGCAGAATTAAAACGGGTATTCTGTTGGTAGAATATAAGCGAAATCTTTTCAGTTTTCAAAAGTTTACACAGCATTAAAAAATTCTGCGCTTTGCTCATATTATCATACACTTCTAAAATAAGAAACAGGGTTTACTAGACGTGGAGACTGTGGTTTAGTAGTTGAAATTGTCATCGTCGGCGCGAGAGACCAACGTTCGATACGCGAAGTTTGCATTTTTTGTGAATCTGGAAACTAACTTTCGTTCAACACTAAAATGAAACTTTTCCTGGAGTTTTTGTCGTTCTTTGATTCATTTTTGTTCCTACTAGAGTAGGAACATTTGTTTTCGTTTTTAGATGCTGTAACAGAAACTTATCCGCAAACGTTCAGTCTAGCCTATGATTTGTGTGTAAACCTAGCACTACAACTGATGCCTCACTTTTTGTTTTGCAGGAGGGGCCAAATAGCAAATTTATCAAATAACTGATTGTATAAAAGGAAAAGTACGAAAACAATCCCAACATTTTTAAAACAGTAATTTAAATCTGCTGCCTGTAATAAAATGTAGCTTGGTAGCGTTTTTTATAGCACGTAGTTTATTTTTTCAAAACTGTCGCTGTCGCACCCCCTTGTTACGAATAAAATATTGTCTGGAAATTATTGGTCCAATCATAGTGCGTATTCAAATGAGCCAAGACTGTTTGACCAATCGTTTTCATGTTGCCAGTACGTATAAAACGTGCCGGCCAATCAAGCCGTGATTAGGATGCAACTGCCTTTTGTTTTCAATTTGATTGGAGAGGATTAATAACCGTGACGTTACTATTATGCAAATTAGTCTTCAAAATGTACACAGGTCATTTTGTTTAGGCTTGTATCGGTAGATAAAACGATAATGATGATGATTGCTGATTGCACAATTTTTTTTCAAAATCCAGACTGCCAGCGAGCCAGTTTGTCTGTCGTTGTTGTTCGGAACTGCACTTTTGTCTAGGATCGCTTCTTGGAGCTATTATGACCGGGTTCGTTTGTGTAATTTTGTCCGGGCTCGTCGTGTACTGCAATTTTGTCCGGGTTTGTTTTTGGAATTTTGTCCGGGCTCGTCGTTTAGTGCAATTTTGTCCGGGTTCGTTTTTGGAATTTTGTCCGGGCTCGTCGTTTAGTGCAATTTTGTCCGGGTTCGTTTTTGGAATTTTGTCCGGGCTCGTGGTGTAGTGCGATGCTGTCCGGGTTCGTTTTTAAAAGTTTGTCCGGGCTCGTTGCGTCGTGCGATTTTGTTCGGTCTCATTGCGCTGTGCGACTTTGTCCGGGCTCCTTGCTTAGTACGCTTTTGTCCGTCTCGTTGTTCACTACGATTTCATACGGGCTCTTTGCGTAGACCAATTTTATTTCAGTTTTCCTGGTTAGTGCGCTGTTTTTTGGATATGTTATCTGAAACCTGATGTAGGGAATTAGGAAACTGTGTATAATACTTGCAGCAACTACCTAGTTATATGCTATACATGAATGAATTTGAAATAGTGCCAGCTCAAGTTGTCGTGTCTCTGGGGAGGAACCATGCTCCTTTTAGAGGCAACTTGTTGTTTTAAAAAGCATAAATTCTTATCATAGTCGACGATTCTTTTTCACTTCTTTACACTTTTGCTTTTATTATCTATGTACATAAATTATCATAGGTAACTAATAGCTAAAGCCCAGTTTACACTACACAATTTTCAAAAACTATGCTAAAAGATTTCACCCAGTTCTCAGGCAACTTTTAATTTGTCAAATTGCAACCAAATTAATTTGTAAAAAACAATGTCGCACGACGCAATTTTTATGCAATGGGCACGAAAGTTGCAGCATCTATCGTCTGACCAAAAAATACATGTATCGAACTTCATTGCTTCATAGCAACTTAGTCGTTTGCGATAACCCTCATAATGAGCATTCGAAAGCATTTTTGATGGAAATTTTCATAAAATTAAAATATTTGAAAAAAATTTTGATTCAAAATTTTTAATTCAAATAAAAAAGATTTTTTTCGGTAATTATTTGAAACCTAATGTAATATATATCATTCGATAGCCCTCAACATTCTGCGTTGAATGATATATATACAACATGACTGTAGCAAGCACCTGTCAACATTTATCGATTTTTATTATTCCGCCTGAAGGCGGAATTATTGGAATCAAAACGTTCTATGAAATACGTGTAAGTAGATTTTGTACGTATAAAATGCCGTATGTTTTCCATTGTGCTAGCTTATAGGAGCAAGCGTGTTGCAACCGTGGGGGGCATGAACGCTATGAACCAAGTATATGAACTAAATTTTAACCCATACAAGCTACATTTCGTCAATTTCACATAGAAAACTAAACGTTTGACCAGATATTAGTGCAGCCCCCCGTTTGGTTTTGAATTCTTTAACTTTGCTGCACTTGTCCCCCCTTCAATGCAAACTTTGTTTTGCCTGGCAATTGTCTGATTGGTTGTTGGCTTTTAGCCACAGCCAATCACCGTTTATTGATTTTCGACAAAATATTTAATAATAGAGACTCTCAATGGGACACATTATATAATTTACAGAAACATAGGACATATATATTAACAATAAACATCGATTTTATTTTTAACCTGAAATTTTAGAAAAATTAAATACCACTGTTGCAACTGTGGCTTAGTTAAGTCAAGGTGTCTCTACCAGGGAGTGGCGCAGTGGTTAGTGACGTGGCCTGGCAAACAGTAGTTCAGTGGGTAGATTCTCAGTCCGGCATCTGCCATTCTTTTTTTAATTTTGACGATCTCATTTTCTCTAAATACCAATGTAACTCTCTACGAAGAAATTTTACTCCTTTTAGAAGTCTACTTGTTTAATTTTGGATTATTCCATTGAAAATCGGCATTTTTGGTCCGTTTATTTCGCTGTAATTCAACAAATACTTAACCAAACCCGACAAATTGTGCATCAATCGACGCGTTGTGACCCCGCGCAGTTTGTAAAAGTGTTAAAATTTCAAAAATTGACATTAAATTTTTTCAATATATGTCAGGTTTACAGTCATTTCTCAGCTGTTTTTGCTCAAAATTGAGTAAAATAATTATTACCACAAAATAGTTCAGTTTTGTAGCTTTCATTTGATACCAAAAACATGCACTTGTGATTTAATTGAACAAAGTTATGCAGCTAAAAGAGATAACTGTTTTCATCACTTGTCAAAAATTAGTGCTTGGTCAGCGTGTCATGTGCGTGCGTGAAAACATTCTAGAATTTTTGTGGGCGCACATATATACTGTGAATCATGAATGAGTTTTTTTGTATAACTTTGTCAAGTTAAATTACAAGTGCATGTTTTTGGTATCAAATGAAAGCTAAAGAACTGAATTAATTAGTGGTAATAATTATTTTACCCAATTTTGAGCAAAAACAGCTGAAAAATGACTGTAAACCTGATAAATATTGAAAAAAATTTTATGTCAATTTTTGAATTTTTCACTTTTACAAACTGCGCGGGGTCACAACGCGTTAAATGATGCACTATTTGTCGGGTTTGGTTAAGTATTTGTTGAGTTACAACGAATTAAACAGACCAAAAATGCCGCTTTTCAATGGAAAAATCAAAAAGTAGAAAATCGCTAAATGTTGACAGGTGCATGCTATAGTCATGTTGTATATATCATTCGACGCAGAATGTTAAGGGCTATCGAATGATATAGAATGTATTAGGTTTCAAATAATTAGCCAAAAAATATTTTATTTGAATTGAAAATTTTGACTCAAAATTTTTTCACATTTTTTAATTTCATGAAAATCTCCATCAAAGATGCTTTCGAATGATATAGACATTATGGGGAGTATCTCAAACGACTGAGTTGCTATGAAGCAATGAAGTTCGACACAACATTTTTTGGTCAGACTTTAGTCGCTTACGTGCGTGCAATTTTCACGCACTATCAGTGAAAAATCAGTTTTTTGAATGACGGCTCCAAGTTTATGGCTAAGGGCCTATTCCTTCACCGGATGAAAGATTTAATTATAATCGGACTAAACGGTTTAAAAATTAAGCATAAAAATGCCATTCCAAAACCTCCGGATTAAACGGACTTAACGTCTAGCGCGCTGCTTTTTAATCGGACTAAACGGACTTAACTATGCACGCTGATGCTAAGCGTTCATGTCAAATCCGTTTAGTCCAGTGGTAGTTTTGGAATGGGGTCAGACTAAAATCAAGTCGCTGACTTATTTTACCTCGTTTAGTCCGATTTGTCATTCCAAAACCTCATACTAAAATAAGGAATAGGCCCTAAGTGAAATCGTTAGTTTTTGCAGCAGCCGGGATGGGTACAGAGTACAGACAGACCCAAACACAAAAATGTTCAGCGTACAAATCCATCATTATTCGTTGCTCAGACGCGCGTTTAGTTGCTTAGAAATTGCTTGAAAATTGAGTCAAACATACTTCAAAATTTTCTTGTTTACACAAAGCATATTTCACGCAACTTTGGTTGCTCAAAATTTGCGTGCAAATGGCTTTGTGTCAACAGGGGTTCAGTGCCAATAATATTTCTGATGCTCAACTGAGACCTTGGTTTTTTCAGCACTACCTCGAGATACTGTCGTTTACCAATATTCGACAAAAAAAGCTTCAGGGTTTTTCAATTTAATGGCTAGTAGATGAGTGATTTCCTTTTTTATTTTTCTGTACTAACATGTACCTAATAGTTTTATACACTCGGCGTGCGTGCTGAAAAGCATTAGTCCACGACAATTTGTTATCTTGTTTTCGCTCAGTAAAGTTCCTCGTCATTATAAACAAGACAGTCAAGACAATAATTTTAATTTTTTTGTTGAAAATTGTAAAAATATTGGGTGACTCGTTGTTATGAGTTGCTCACTCAAATCACCTGACTTTGTTTTCTGGACTCTCTTTCTCATCAAAACAGACTAACATCTGCCCCTAGAGCTCTGTCTATTAGTTATCTACATAGCTGACAAACTTGGTACATTTTTTACAGCAAAAAAATTGTATTAATATCGCTGAAAATGTTCATTTCAACATTATTCACTAATTTTGTTAGGAAGTAGTGACAACAAACTGATCCCCGTTCATACTCTCCTTAAGGTCAGAGAGACAGGGACAAGTTTGTCAGCTATTTCAGTCAGCTATTGAGAAGAATTGACAAAGAAGTTTCGGTATTTTTTGAATCATAAAAATCTTCATCTGAAAAATGAGCTCATTTCGCTAGGTAGTTTACTTAAGGACAGGTTAATAAGGACTTAAGGAAGGTTAATATGCTTAAAATGCTTAAGGACATGGCTGTAAGGACAAGGACGAGTTCGAACCAGTCATTAGCGCACAAGTAAAAATATAGAAGGACAGTACGCTAAGGCTCAACCTACTAACAACTTTTCTGCTAGGAATGATGTTTTGTTATTAATTCCAATTGTCACAACACAAACGAACGCGTGGACTGTTTTCACAAAAGTGATTTTATAAAACCATGGCTTTACGTACGTTTTCATGTGATATGATTAGCACATGATTTTATTAACTGATTCGTTAAGAATTTCGTAGAGTTTCTGAAACCCTGGGTTCAGCTCAAGTGAAATTTCTAACCTGCAGCTCACATAAAGCTCTGTTCTGATCAAAGTTCAGCATTATTGTGGATATGCAAGTGTTTTTCAAATTCAAAAAATAAAAATTTTATGGTTAAAAATTGTTGCCAAAAACTATTTTTTGACTGGGCAAAAAATCTTTTGCATAAGTACAAAAAAATGATTTTGTTTGTTTTGTTAAAATAATAAAGGCAATTCTTATACGCAGACTCGATGCTAAATGATACTTCTCCAAATTTGTGTCTGCATATGTAAATTTACATCAACATTGCAATCTACTGGTTCTAGATAGCAGAACAGTTTGACATTTATTATTCCGCACCCTTTATCAGATACATCCAACATTTGTTGGGGATCAAACATCTTTCAATCATCATTTAAATAAATTTAATCAATTTTAATCACTATCCCATAATTCACTCCACGGCCAATGACAAAATATGCATTGTACGGATTTACTTTCCTCAGAGTTACATGAAACAGAACATTTTCTCAAATTCACTTTAATTAAGTGCACTATCCAGTAATCACTGCGTTAATTTATTAATTAATTTATTAAGAATTAAATAAATATTTAGCCCTTTACTTCCCAGAGCTGCCATTTGCACTAGAGTTCGCAATCGGGTCGGGTTGGCGCGGGTCGGGTCGGGTCTGGTCGGGTCGGGTCGAGTCGTGTTGAGATTTTCTAACCCGCGGGTTGTGCGGGTCAGTTCGGGTCAAAAATTTTGGGTATAATCCGTAAGTATTAAATTAAATTTTTCTGCTTTGATGATATTTTCAACCTAATGTACCCGCTGCAGAGTGATGTAACAGTGTTTCCTAGCTCTTTGTGCTTATTAGCCCAAAATTAGCTACTTTAGGCAATACATGTACATGAGGTCTTGGGGCCTATTCCTTTACCGGATTAAACGGACTGGACTTAATTTAGTCCGAGGTTTTGGAATGACAAAACGGACTAAATGGACTAAAAGAGTTAAAATTAATCAGCGGCTTAATTTTAGTCTTAAAAAGGGGAAATTATTTCCGAAATTCGGACAGTTTTTAGCGATTTTTTGCCTTTTGCTTATTTTTTAAGCAATTTACAGCTATCTGAAGCGATTGTTGAGTTTTCGGGCACTTTTTTCGGCAACAATTAGGGGGGCTTGCCCCCATGGGTCAAATCTGAGGGGGGACTTGTCCCGGAATCTCAAATCTGGAGGGGACTTGCCCCCCCCAGACCCTCCCATGTGTGCTGTAGCTTATCAAAACATATGAAATATATAAAAAACTGGAAACAAAAAATTGAAAAGGAAATCTCAAGTGTTTCTATAGCAGCTTCAGTCGAAGTCGGGTCGGGTCGGGTCGGGTCGGGTCGGGTCGGGTCGGGTTAGACATTCGCTCGGGTCGGGTCGGGTCGGGTTATGAAATCTCGACCCGTTGCGAACTCTAATTTGCACATCACGTGATGAATACCCAATCGGGGGCCATAAAACTTGATTTGTTCATTCTATTCAGCTGAACTGCAAATTGTTTTTCATAAATTCTAGATCTTTATATTTAGTGGCTAATTTCTGAATCTACTGCCACACAACAAAACCTATGCTTCCCTAAGCAATGTGCAAATTTAACTTTGTTTCATCGCAAAAGTAGTATTTTCTTTGTGACCTCATTAAAATTTTGGGTTGCACCGCCAGCAGTTAACTTTGTGTGCATCAGATACAACAAATGTTGTACTCTATTGCTAGCCTTCAACTATGGCAAGCGCACGGTTGCTGTGTTGATACTGTATGGTGAGGTAAATTATGCCTGGACAATGACGCAAATTTTTACAAATTTTCAACGTTGAGCGCTTATAACGCAAAAACGGTGCGTCCTAGATCCTTAATCGGCTGATTATGTTTTGTTCACCATTCATTTCTCTATCGAATGGTGGTTTCGCGATCTCTCTACGATACCCGTAACTCGAGCAATGGTTAAAAAACTAGAAGGTGTCAGAATCAGGCTGACTGGAGTGAGATGCTCTGGGCATTAAAGGGTTAATCAACCACTTTTTATTACATTTTCAGATTTATAATTGCGCTTACGAGTCTTTTTAACTAGCCTATACTATATTCATAAAATGTTGCTGTTGCCATTTCTACTATTCACGCGGACAGTTCAAAGTGTTTTTTCAACGGCTGATAATATCAGGTAAGTATTCTACTCAAATTTTGTACATTCAGGAACATGCTAATGTTTAAAATAGAGACAAAATGAAAATAATATTTAAAATATTAACGTTATATGATTAACTATTAAATAAATGTTGCAACAATATTTTTTAATGTAATAATGATTTTCACCGTTATTGATATTTAAAACCTTTCCAAATTTTTCTCATTACTGGTGTTTAGGTGGTAATGAATATTAGTAAATTCCGTTGTAGTTCCACTATATAGAAATTAGCAATTAGGATTAGATAAACAATAATAAATCACTGTGGGGGAAAATGTTTAACAACGACTTGAAATGAATTACAAATTAGGAAAAAACCTTATTGGTTCCCATTACTGAAATGAGAATTAAGATGTAAATAGCGAGATCACGAGATAAGCCCGACCAATCACATTTCAAGCTGCTATCTGATTGGATAAGGCAAACTTTACTTCACAACTCACTTTTCATGACTATGTTGTGGATGGGACTATCTTATAAAACTCCTGCCGCCATCTTTATGTTTATTTTAGAAAAAGAGTATGGATGATATTCGCAACGGATAAAGTTGAAACTTTTCTTAAAATTTGTTCCAAAAATAAACGCTCTGAATCATTTATGTCATGTGTATTACACATATAGTAAAAGTATAGTTTTCAAGGTAAAAACCCTTTGTCGAATGAGATAGGATAGATTTTCTGCTAAGCACAGATGTACATAAAAAGATATATTTAAATCTCAAATATATTTAAATTTAAATTTGAGAAAAAGCATGCCATATTCCACATTTTAACGCGCTAAGAACATTTCTGATTTATTAAAAATAAGTATTGTTATAAATTTGAAAAAAATTTAATGAAACTAAAAATTTAAGCAATTATTAAAGTTTCAGTCCTCAAGTTAAAATAAGTACAACACTTTGCTAGTGATGATTCCAAGAGTACATCATTGTGTCTCACACTATATAACTTATACTGAGCTATATATTTATATAACTTATACTAAACTTATATATGTGCAGTTTCCAAGGTGCCATTTTTACGCGGCCCCCTCAGGGGCCGCGTATGTACTATATTCGGAATCTCGAATCCCTATCTGGGTAGATCGATTTTCTAATGTTAATTAACACTAGAAAGGCAGGTACCTCGTTCTCGCTGCTCTGCCACACATTGCGAAACTACGTAACAATTGGTAGACGTTTCAATCAGCTGCCGACATGTAATGCAAAATATGGGTGGGACTCGTACCACCACCACTCTGATCCGCAAACCAGATGCTCAGCAGATGCACAGCACAGGTGCCCACTACCATTTGAGCCAACTGGGTTAAGAATACTAATGAATTTCACATAGCTAATGAATACACCTTGAATGCAGCAACAAACGATGTTTGAAAAATGTCCTGCTAGCGTGTAGAAGTATGTAGTTTTCGGTTGACAGTTAACAAAAATGAAATGAGTTGCTTGAATTATAATCAACATTACCTATGCAATATTTTCCATTTACGATTTGTCATCAACGATTGAATTGTCAAGCAAGGGAGGGGGGATTCTTACCGAAAGAAAGACAGCATCATCATCAGAATGACCCAGGGGAGATTCGAACCACCCATCTCTGGATCTGCAGACCAGCGCTCTACCGTTGAGCTACTGGGCCGACAATGAGCTGTCGTAAATCCCTTTAAGTACTCTACGGGGCCTATCTTACTTCACAGAATAACTTACAAGACACGAAATTGACGTCTTTGTACCAGTGGTCTATAGTGTAGTGGTTACCACTCAGGATTCCGAATCCTGTTATCCGAGTTCAAATCACGGTGAGACTTCATTTTTCTTAAAAAGTTTCATGCGATTTTTTGACTCAAGCTTGTTTTCAAATTTCAAAACATGTTCATAAGTCACTACTTTTTGCGATTGGAAAGACTTTGGAGCAATGTGTTCTCAGCGGAGCGACTCTGGCCTTAACGGTATCCTAAACGGTATTTATATAACTTATACTAAACTTATACAAGTGAGTTGGAAATGGCGAGTACATCTGCCTGCGCTAGAACACACGCAGGGTGAAGAGTGTCTCACTCTTCGTCTATATAGAGTGAGACACTATTATGTACACTTGATTTTTGTTATATCCGAAATGACAACAACTTATGTTGAGGTTCTTTTTTATATCATTTCTACCCAATTTGAACCGAGGCTAAGACTAGACTCATAGTCATACCCGCATATTCTAGGAGCTGGTAAATTAGCCATTAATGTTTTATTATTGTTACTGTTATAGCATCACTGAAGATTGTTATATCGATGTATCTTTCGAGTCCACAGTCTTGCGTCTACAGGCTTTGCACGGCACTACGTACTGTCACGCAGCCCAGATAGTAAACCAAACCATTGCTCTCTCTGGTGAAAGTGATTCAGTCCATCTATTGTACGACGCTATTGAAAGTGCCATAACGTCCAAATCATACCTATACCAAACGGTCACCGTATGTGGGGCCTTTAATCCAATTTTGCTGCTGCTGGGTATATTCGGAAATATTTTTTGCTTCATCATATATCGTGACAACGAATTCAACGGCACCAGTTTTCTGTACCTCAAAATCATCTCTTTAGCTAATGCTTTATCTTGCATCGGCACGGCTCCTGAGTTTTTCACAACTTGTAGCTGGTTTTCTCATATGGCGTTTCAAAACACATACTTCGGGGAACTAACGCGGAACTGTATTTCGTTTTGGCTAGGGTCGTTTACCAACAACTTTGGTCGACGACTTTTATGTGGACTTACTTGTGATCGAATTGTAGCTTTATACGCTCCCAACAAGTATCACCTTGTTAACAAACGATGTTTTTGTATTTTTTGGGTCGTTGTTGGGTTCATAATCGCACAAGGACGTTTGATTAACATGACTTGCTTTGGATGTCGAAAATACACAACAAACCGCCAACTAGTGGAAAACTTTTGCAAACAAACTATGGGCTTTGCTAATTTTGGAATACAATTTGGATTAGCAGAAGCTTTCTTTCTTTGTTTTGGCAGTTTGCTGATCATAGTTAAAATTATTCGTGTGAAAGCCATGAAAATGTCACTTAATCCAAATCAAAAAGAAAACTTTAAGAAAGAAATTGGCACTTCAGTCCTACTGTTAGTTCAAACATTTAGTCTATTACTCAATGAAATTGTATGGAATACATTTATAAAGATGAAACAGCATGAGGCTGACAAAAATTACGCTCTTTCGTACAAATCATTTGAAGATGCACTGTTTTATAACTCTCGAATGTCAGTCATAGCGCAATATTTTTTACTTTTATCTTGTTACAGTTGGGTACTATCGTTTACTGCTGATTTTTATCTGTACCTTTGCTTACATTCACGGTTTCGAGCAGTATTTCTGAAAATGTGCGGAAAAAATACGACTGTCGTTCAAACTTTGGCGACACAATTCACTACCCAGACAGAAGCCGTAGACCTCAGAAAACGCTCTTTGCGGTTTCCAAACACTGTCAATGATAAGCGTCGGATATCATAATTGTGAATTATGTTATATTTTTCTATACTATGTTGGTCGGCATTCATTGTATTTTGAAGCTGGAATCAAAGGTTTGTATGTAAGTCTAAACCAAAAGTCTCTAATTTTGGTATTATATGAAAACAAATATTTGCAGCATTCAGATCATGACCCTTGAGTTCATATCATGGAACTAAAAACGCAAAAAAGCTAGTATATACATACTCGCACACCAGCCCAGTCTGAAAGCACAATTCATGCATAGCAATGTATATCTAGTGCTGCTTTATTTTACCAAGTTTAATTCAGGTAGTTTTATATACTCTGTAAAAAATGTAAGTTCCCGTTATTACACTCCATCAGAACAACAAGTTCGGTGATTTTCTTAAAACAACTAAAATAACGATAAAAAAAGGCTTGGAAATAGTTTTGTGAAAAACGTTAACAACGAATGGAACTATGTTGTAATATATCTATCAATATTGGATATGACAGCGCCTTGCATTGTTTATAGTGTGCTTTGTAGCATAAACAACAGGAATTTTTTGTATTTAAATTTTTTTATACACTGCATTATCAATAAATGTTCTAACTATTATTTTTTTGTCTTAGTTAGTTGATGCTATTAATTGATGTTGTGGGAGCATATGACAAAAGTTCATTCGGCGTTGTGCGTAGTGAGCTTTTAAACTTTGCAGTAGCTTTAGACTACGAAATAATCAAGTTTTGCAAAATTTAACTTTTATGCCTGGTTCTCATGTCGTTACAAACCTTTTACCCGTTAGATAGAACTTATAGGTCTTATCGTCCGGTATCACCTCAGAATCTGAACAGAGCGCTACTAACACAAACACAGAAATAAATATTGGCATTTTTAAGTCCGAACAACACAACCGTAATGGTTTATTTCACAAGGTCAATTATGCACTATATTTACATTGCAGAACATGCTTGTCAACAAGTATTATAAAACCATTATAAAATGCAAAGAAAACGGGAAATATTAAACTCACGCAAATCGCGCACTACTCTCAAACCACGGACTCATGTGGAAAATTATAGAAAATTCCCCCCCCCCCCCGATTCACACGCCGCCGACCAACTTTGCAACAAGCCAAGTCACCAGGCTCACTTATTTATAATTTCGTTATTAATTTCTAAGTATTAAAACTACTCGTCTCCACAATTTTAAAATCAAAACAACTTATAGAATTACAAACAAACATGATTTATAAACTAAAATATAAACTTCTTAGACATTGCATCAACATCTTCCCCGGCCTGTGCCCGGGCACGACGTCACTGGCGTGTCAAGCGCGATTAAACCGGGTGTTGTACCAATTACGCCTGGTATTTCTCTACAACAAAAATTCCTAAACAAGCAAAAATGAACAAAACAATAGTATATTAAATGGCACAAATTAACCCTGTGTAGCTAAAGTACTTGGCAACTAGAGCGGCAAGTTATAACACAAGTTTATACAAATTAAATTTCCAAGATAGCGTAACAAATTTCAAATAAACAGTTACTAACCTCTGCATGTCTGCTTCAACTCGGACGCTTGACGCGAGTAAACCGTTGACTAATGGCCGCGCCATCAGTTCCTGGAGGTTTTACCAGAATGAACTGAATCAAGTGGAATAAAAATGACTCCAGAGTGCTAATTGTAGACTCATCGCAGGCTTATTGTATGCTGAAGGCAAAACTGGAATAGGGAATTAGTTCCAAACACATCATACCAACACAAACGTTTTCTCACTCTAGGTGAATCGATCAGAACCTGACTGACGTAAAGTGTATACATACTCATGTTAGTAAAAAACAGGTATCCTTTGGCTTTTCTTTAGTTTGAACAACTCAGGCGTCTGTAATATGTGTGTGACTTTTAACAAGGGGAGTTTGCACTTGCTTTCTTATGAATCAGGATGCTGAGTGTTGAGAAATACGGGAGACAAGAACAAAAGTCGGTGATAGTTTTTAGTTATCCGTTGTGTAACGCCCCGATCAGGTCCGCACTAAGCTATCTCATCATACCCAAAACAAAATTAAGCATTGCATTTGCATTCACACCAGCATTAAAGCTTCACATTCCCATTTTATCATTCGGACACATACCTACACAGCTAAAAAACTTATTACACACTTAGGTGTGCATCTGTCACGGCCCTTGGCCCTGGGCACATAATTACAGTACAACAAAATTTACAGTATCACTCGATCAACATGGCAGCTGGAACTGATCCGGGTTAGCTTAGTGGCTGGTAATCAATAGTAGCAACAGACAATCGGTGTTGGTAGCAGTTCACAGTTTACAATAGTGAAAATGTAGAATATTATTGTGTCCCCCATAAATCGATTCAGCAGTTCACTCAGAGGCTACTGATCAGCAAGTCTGCCGGCTTCCCTTCTACGTCTCACAACCACGGGCTCGTTCATTGGTCCTGTCACGAACGCCACTTTGTATAATGCGGCCCCAGGTTTTATGGACTTTGCGGTAAGTACGCGGACTAATTTTTAGAAAATTGAGCGTGCCCTAATGGTGCCCAGGGACGCGCAATGATAACAACTTGACGCTAAGAGAGTCGAAACAGCTCATACATAATTAGCTCACGAATCAGGTTTGGAAGCATCCAAAGAATTTCCAAGTAACAAACCGTAGTAACAAGAACACGAAATAATATTAGACCGTTAGACTCTGACAACTAAAACGTAATGGTTCACTGCACAAGGTCAGTTAGGCAGGCACTGCATTCACATTGCAGAACAAGCTGGTCAGCAAGTAATATAAAACAATTATAAAATGCAAAGAAAGCGGGGAAATATTAAACCTCACGGAGGTCGCGCAGTACTCTCAAACCCCGGGGACTTTTGTGGAAAACTATAAGAAATTGCCCCTCAACGCCGCCGACCTCCAACTCTGCAACGAGCCAAGTCACAAGTCTGCATAAATATTCGTTATTAGTTTTTTAGTATTAATACTACTCGTTTTTTCCAATTTTAAACTAAAAACATTAGTGCAAACTCGTAAAACTACAAACAAACATAATTTATAAACCTAAAATACAAACTTCGAATTTGGCTTTTCGTCTCTATTTACATTACTTCATGACATTAAACATGGCAGTTCACTGACCTCTTGGTCACTCAGAAATGCCAAGCTCCTAGTAGCCGGCACCCTGATATTATAACAATAATACTTTCCCTTCTGAAAACAGTATTCATTAAGTGCAGAACTGAGGGCCAAAAAAGAGAGTTGTCTTGTACTCTTGGTACAAACAAAACACTTAGCAAAATTAACTAATTTACATGTAAAATTTTTTAGAACATTTTTGTATTTTATCCTTGTCATGACTAAGATGAAGTTTCTCTTGATTTGCCATTTTATGCTATTATTGTCGGGATATTTGTTGGAAGCATTGCTGTTTTTATCATGTTCAGCTAATTGTTTTTGCACCTTTTACTTTAAAATTTTCAATTTAATATGCCACATTTACAGAACTATGTAATCAAATGTAACTTGTTTAGAAGAAATATTCCAGGAACTTTGAATCCAATTTTTCTAAGGGAAAACTTATCTAGAATGACTTTCCCCAACATTTGGCTAAACACAGTCCACGCAAAATAAGCAGTCCTGTGAAATAAGCTCGTCTCTTAAAATTTAATGGCTGTGTAGCAGTCAGTCCATTTATTGTTTTAATTTTATTTATTAACTTGCCTCCAATAGTTTAATACAAACAGCATGCGTGTCCCAAGCATTAGACTACGACAATTTGTTATCGTCATCTTTTTGCTCAGTAAAAGTCCCAGGTTTTCAGGTAGATAATCCAAAAGTTTAATTCTACTTTTGTTGAAAATAGTGAAAAAATTCGGGAACTCTTTGTTTCGAGTTGTTCACTAAAATCACCTGGCTGTGTTTAAAGCAAACTTACATCTAAAACTATAACTCAGTCCATTAGTTTGCCAAGTGACTGACGTCTTGTGTTTTTGCAGCTGAAGATAAGTATAGTCAGTTAATATCTAAAAAATATTCATTTAAACATTATTCTTTAATGCTGTTAGGAAGAAGTGAAAGCAAACTTGGTGTACAAGTGAACAAGCCCAACCTGCGGCAAAACCTTCAGTAAGTATTAAGAATTATGTTCAAGTAAGCTGACCAGCAGGTCAGCTAAAACCTGTTGTGCAGCAGATAATTATCTTATTGTAAAATGTGTATGCAAAAGTTCAATGCGTTTTATGCAATCTTACAATAAGTTGTTTATGCAAAAACTCGAAAGAGTTTTAATTATCTAACAACAAATTATGTAGGAATGGGTTGTTTTGATGA
>JASANF010004079.1:0-14176 GCA_030248245.1 Trissonchulus sp. WLG1_4 | reverse complement strand
GAACTCAACATTGGCAAATGGCAAAAACGTTAGAGCGGGCACTCAGAATAATCTTAGCTGAAATGTGGACTGTTGGCTGAACGGCTGAAATGATTCGGGGGTGTGCAAACAATCGGTCAGGGATTGCTAAAGTTCTCGACTGACAAGGACGCTGAAAACCCTACCTCGCACCAATGTATTATGCACGCCATAAATGGGTCAATATAGGTCGCAGTTTCTTGTACGAGTTAAGCTCTTGCTTTTAAATTCTGGACTCTCAGATTATGGATTTGTTCCTACTTTAGCTTACACACATCTAACACAATATGCTTAATTCAAATATGATCGAATGAAGTAAGATACTTACACAGTACATATTATACATAAATTTTGATCAAACGATAAGTTAAGGATTTGGATAAGGTCTGCAGTTATCTAACAGAACATTTCATCAAGTATTTACAACAATAATAACAAGAAAATACAGTTGAAACAAACCCAGAACGGGCTGTAAGTTCGCGCGAATAGGGTGCGGAAAACAGTGTCTGCCCTACGAAGATCATATTCCTATTCTCAACAGGTATACCTAGTCCACCTACTTTAACGAGCTCACACGAATTGCATATTCTCGTTAATAAAGTCTTGTACCAATGGTTTTACAAGCTCAGCCTAAGTATTTTTCCGCTTTAAACAGACAGTAACCTATTTTACCCAAGGAGCCGCCCGACAAGGGCATTTTTCCTTACTAGTCCACTCTCTTTTTCCGCTGTAGTGGAAACGAAGCACAGAGCATAGCTATCACTACATTAGCTATGATGGCTTCACAGCCTGAAGCGGACCAATGTAGTGAACCACGGATTCGTAATCAGGGACATCAAAATTCAAGTTTTGAAAGTTTTTCCCCTTGGACACCTGTCGGGGGGGGGTATCCTGAGGGAGGTGGTGGGGTCGCAGGGGAGTCAACGAGCGTCATAGACAAAAATAGACCTCAGATTCGTGTTCAGGGAGTCAAATTACACCTGTGAACATCAAAATCCGAATTTTCAAAACTTGACCCTTGGATCAGTTGTGGGGGGGTACCCTAGGAGGGGGCCGTAGGAGAGTTTACGAGAGTCACAGACAAAACTGAACCTCGGATTCATGTTCAGGGGGTCAAATTACCCCAATGGACATCAAAATTTCAAATTCGAAAAATTGACCCATTTTGACCCCCTAGGTGGCAGCCTGGGGGCCATGGGTGTCCAGAGTGGGTATAGGCAAAAATAAATCCCAGATTCGTGTTCAGGACACCAAACTACCCCTGGAGACAAATTTTTGAGAATAAACTCGAAAAAAATTTTTTGACCCCAAAAGTGCAAAAGGGTCCCAAGTCCCCTTTGGGAACACCCTGGGGGGGGGCAATCGGTGGGGCAATGGGCATTAATATCATTTGTTCGCAAGTTCACAGTCCATATTACACGAAAAAACCTAAACTATCATGAAAAACAAACAGCAAACCTAATTATTCTACTGTGAAGTTACGTACGCGCATACATGACATCAGCCAACAGGGGGGGGGGTACCGTCTAGGGGACTATTCAACATCTGAGCAAGAAAGTGATAATACCAGTGAATGCACAGCATACGGGTTCATATTCGTATACAAAACGATAGGCCTCCAGCTATAACCATGATAGCTCCACTGCCCGTAGCGACCCTACCCCCGTAATACACGTGGCGGGGGTATGGGCATGCCCTGGGGCTTATAGGCCGCAATTCAAAAAAAGCCCATGTTAGTTTCTATTCCACTACTGTACCACCTCACATGCAAAATATCATGACTGGCCGTTTTGCGCAACTTCTTAAAAAGTGTGCTAAACTTTTTCGTACTTAGTCATTTTTTGGACCCCAAAAAAGGCGTTTCCCCCCTCCCAGCACAGCCTCTCACGGAAACACCCGAGCAAAACCATTTTTTCCGTGTCTATTGCAGGCTATGAGAAATGTGAAAAACCAAAAAAGGTGTCGCTCCGATGAACTACCGGCGATAAAAGTTCTGGGGAAAAAAAAGAGCGAAAGTCCGTGAATTTTGGGGGGTCCCCGGGGGTATCTCAGAAAATATTTGACCGATCCGGCTGAAATTTTGCCAGCACTTAGGTATTGCCAAGGGGTGTACACACACAAAATTTCGTGTAAAAAGCTCTCCTATATTTTGAGCTACAAAAAGTTCAAATTCTCAAAATCCGCAATAGTGCTAAATTTTCCTATTCTAGGGTTGGGCGCTATCGCGCCAACCCTAATACAGAGTAAATACAACTCAAAATTAAGTGAACACAACTTAAAATTATTAAAATAGCTAAATTAAACTAACCACTATTCGTTTCGGCGCCCTAGGCCACGGCACTGAATAGCCGGTGGTAAACAGAATAAAGCCAGAGTCATCTGAAGCACCATCTACGAATTTAGCAACATCCTAAAAAACAAGCAGGATTTTCATGCAAACTTTTAGAGTAAATTTATGCTTTTGACACATTACGAACTTTTACAAAATTTAATCCTGCCGCCACCAAATTCCTGAACACATACAATTATTCCCCGACAGTTTTTACAAACTTCGATGTGAAAGCTAAATAGAGATTCATGCCTGTAATGCCTGTGACTTTGAAGCCTCCTGCTACGTATATTAATACGACATCTCAATTTGGTTTCTTTCTAAATTTTTTGATTTTCCTCATTTTTCCACATTTTTCCGGCAATTTTGGGCGATTGCAAATTTGAAAATGAAATTTTATATTCTCAGCTCTAAATGATTTTTTTATGATTTGCCTGCATAATATGCATCAACTTTTAGTCATGCAAACACTGCAAAAAACTAACAAATGCTAGTTAAAGCTTTGGTATTGCATACATCCACCACATTAATCACCAAACAACTCTAAACAACTGATTCTAAACAATTGTTGTGCATAAACAGAAACATAGCAGGGACGATGATGTCACTACAAAGTTAACGATCAAGCCGAACAGTAACTATAGTTTAGATAAATAGAAGTTTAGATATTACCTATAAAACTTATGTACGTGACGCTATGCTAAGACACCAAAAGGGTTCTTACTGGAAGAAAGACAGCATTTTCATCAGAATCATCGAACCCGCATCTTTTGATCTATAGACCAGGGTTTTTTTTTTCAAATCCGAGACTGCGTCCATTTTGCGTCCCGTTCAAAAAAATTGCGTCCCACACAATGACAGTGCGTCCAGGTTGTACCGTGAAAGTCTTGTGTTTCTATCTGTGAATACACTACGTTATTGTCACCGGAGGGGGGTGCCCAGAAAAAAGGGGGACTGAATGGCTTCTATTTTCTGTTTTGGGTTAAAATGCATTTTTTTGTAATTTTAACAAGTGGATTTGCATTACACATGCAAGATCGCTAAGGGGATCTGGGCCTGGGGGCGGCACCGCGCAGAAAAGAAATTGGAGAATTTTTCAATTTTTAGTTCGAATTTGGTAATCTGGAGATGTATCAGAAATTTTTTTCGAAAGAAAAATTAAAAACAATTGATGGAAACGTCACATAAGACAGTGTCTTATATACACAAGTAAATGTAGCATAATGCACTCGTGTTGCGTAGGTGATGCATAATGTATACTGACTCATACATGCATAGGTTTTAATAAAAGACAATAACAAGAAACACAATGAGCTAATAAGTTGCAGGGGTCTGGGGGCGGCAGCCCCCAGAAAAAAAGTTGGAGAAGATTTTGATTTTTAGGCAACTGGCAGGTCCCTCCTTCTTTTGTACGAGGGGCATGACCGAAATTAGACGGGGGGAAAACCCATGTAGGGGAAAACCCACTTTTTGAAAATGGTCTGGCGATGTCGAAAAACCGAGTAGCTAGTTAGCTACTCCAAATCCAAAAGACTCATGTTAGTGCAAAAAGACGTTTATTATTACTACAAATGCCCATACTGGCACTTTCTCGATCGGATTCTTTGGGGTGGGTTTTTTCACCACATGGTTTTTTTCCCATAAATGGGTTTCTCCCTCCCCAAGTTTTTGGCTTCCCGCCAAAAAACGGTAAGAGATAGCGGAATGAAACCGGTTGCAGCAATTAGAGCAAGGTTAGGCGTAGGCTTACGACAGATTTTTTTGGTTTCCCGTGTAAACGTGTAATCTACATGACGAAATATGAAAATGCCGGTTTTTTCCATGCCTGCTATACGCCCTTGGGTGTATACATTTTCGGTAGATTATGGATCCAAAGTTTTGATATGTGGATATGCATAGGCCTGAAAGATAATAATAAGCAATAGTAACCCACAGAGTTGGAGGGGTTTGGGGGCGGCAGCCCCCAGAAAAAAAATTGAGAAAATTTTTAGATTTCAAGGTCAAATTTGGTCAATTGGAGACGTATTGGAAATTTTTTTACTATTCGGACCACCAGCACCCGTACATGGCCTTTATACTTGGGTTTTTTAATCAGAGTTCCAAAAAAATCACTGCGTCCCGTTTGCGTCCCGCTAAAAAAAATTACGTCCAGCTGAATGTCATTGCGTCTGGACGCACTGTGGGACGCAAAAAAAAAACCATGCTATAGACCAATGCTGAGCTTTTGTTTAAACGTTTTAAGTACTCTAGCGGGCCCATCTTATTTCACACTTACTTATGCAATGCCGCTTTAGAGAATAAAGGGGCTAGGTTCGCACTCTAAACTTGCAATTTATTAATTATTCTATCAAATTTACAATTAATTGATTAGTTCTCGAACGTCTCGCCAAGTCAAGACAGCAAGGAGTTTTGTTGAAGACAGCAAGAGGGTTCTTTCAAGACAGCAAGGGGGTTCTTACTAGAAGAATGAGATCATCTTCATAGGCATGACCCAAAGGGGATTCGAACCACCCATCACTGGATTTGCAGACCAGTGCTCTACCATTCGAGCCACTGGCCCAACGCTTAGCTTTTGTAAAACCCTTTAAATACTCTAACCTATCTTACTTCACACTTACTTAAGCCGCTTTAGAGAATAAAGGGGCTAGGTTCGCAGTCGCAACGTATTAATTATTCTAATTAATTTATTATTATTTGATTAGATCTCGAACATTGTAGTTTAATTTGTTAAAAGCATTAAATTACAAAACCGAACAAATATTAAATTATGAGTGAAAAAAACCTCGTCGTGCCCCCCCCCCCCTCCCCAGATGGGCATTTTTCGGCAAAAAACGACTAATCAAAGTAAGTCAAAACATTTCAAAACTTAAGTCAAAACATTTCACAACTTCTATTCAAAATTTAACAAAGCCCTATGCTTACTATATAACCCGATACTTTAATTGTATTTTGATGCAGAACAATGCTCACATGTAATTAGAAAACGAAAAGCAATATAAAGTCCTGCCGCCACTGAGGTGGCGGCAGGAATAAAAAAAATTAAAATTAACAAAAATAAAGTAACCATATTACTATTTTTTACTGATATATTTTCAGTTTTGCTCCTATTTTTCTAATTCTAACTCACATCTATTCGCCGAAAACACACTAAAAATTAGTAGAAGCCTCAAGGGTTTGCAGTTCCTGAAGGCCTCAATAAACAACCGAAACTAAGGGGCATTTTAAAACTGACAAACCTTTAGTTCGTCACACAGGGGTGTGATCGGTCCTCAGAAAAATTTGGCGTATTTTTCTAAAAAAATTGAGGAATTCAGCTAAATGTTTTTGAGGAATTTGCCACACATTTGAGGAATTTCAATCATATGTAACAGCACCAAAATTTTGGATACCCCTCCCCAGGGTTTTTTTTCAAAATCGGCACTGTGTAAATGTTGTGTAAATTTTTAAAAGTGTGTATTTTAGCATTTTTTAGGTAAAAAATGACCGTTTTTTTCACGCTAAAAGTAACATTTCGACTTTGAGACTCGAACTACATACGAAAATAAAAAATATGAAATAATTAAAAATTTTTGCGTTTCTGTCAGTTTAAGTAACCGACACGCCAGGGCAAGCCCCCCCTAAAATTTCGGAAAATCTGAAACAAGTCCTAACCCCCAGGCCGAGACCCCGTGTACATGCATGGTATATATACACAGATATACAGTTGTTCTATCAGCCAGATCCTACTAATTTTTTTCAAATCCTACTCATTTATTTTTTTCAAATTCGGGTGTAAAAGTTTTGCAGTAGTTTGAAGTAGGACAAGAAATCGCAAAGACAGGCTCAGCATGGCAGAATTTTCACTGTCAACTTTCAAGTGCATACAAACGAATGCTAAAATAAAAAAAATCATAAGCCGTTCAAGAGCAGAAACTGAAGATTTTTTGTTTTGGGATCAAAAATTAGACTTAATTTTGTTAGGACAAAGAGGTCACATGCAGCAATCGCCACTTCGCGAATTTTTGTAATTTATACAACCAAAATAGGCCGTTTCATCAGCTTTTGGGGAAAAATAGGGCTGTGTAAATCAGTGTGTATTTTTATTTTTTGCTGTGTAAATTAGGCGGCCGATGTGTAAATACACCCTATTTTACACAAAAAAACCCTGCGGCCCTCTCCCTTCCCCTTGGTGGGACCCCCCTCCCCTGCGTCAACTAATTTTTGACCCCCTATCCCAAAAATGACGCAATGTTTAACGTTTTTGACCAAAAAACACCGATTTTGACAATTTTTGCCGAAAATTTTGGTAAAAATCGCTTAAATTTCACAAAAAATGCCGATTTTTTCCAAATTTGACCAAAATCTTACTCCCGTCCGGACCCCCCTCCCTCCACCGAGACCGAATTTAGGAGGGGTCTTCCCCCCCATCCCCGCCCATCTATTTATTTGTCTGCGAAATGCAAAAAACCGCTTATAAAAAGCTTCTAATACAACCGAGTAACAGCTCATCAAAAACTGCAAATTTAAACTACCACAATGAGCACAAATATGTAGTGTAATCGCCAATATGCTTTTTAACGGTTACAGGCTACTTTTAGCCAAATTTCTAGGCCGAATTTGGCCCAGTGGAGACGTATCAGAAAGAAAAATGGGAAAAACGATGGGAACGTCACATCAGACGGTGTATTACACAAGTAAATACAGCACAATCTACTCGTGTAGACAGTGGCGTACCCAGAAGAAAATTTCGGGTGGGAGGAATGAATTTTCGATTTTTTAATGGGTTAAAATTCACTTTTTAACTCTCATAAACGCGTTACAAACACCAAGATTACTAAAGCACAAAGTTGCAGGGGGCTGGGGGCTGGAGCCCCCAGAAGAAAACGGAAAAATTTTAGATTTTTAATCCTCATTTTGTCAATTTGAGACGTATCAGAAAATTTTTTCCGGTCGGACCATAAAAACCAAAGGGGGGACCCTTGTCTAAAAAATCAGGGTAAAAAATTTTCCCCATTCCCCACCTGGGTACGCCTCGGTCAATTGCAGACGTATCAGAAATTTTTGTCAGTCGGGCTATAAAAACCAAAGGGGGGACCCTTGTTGACAAGTTCTTCAGGTTCGACCAAAAGGGTGCAATTAACCCAATATTTTGATGAAAAATTCAAATGTTTGAGGAATTGGAGGAACATTTCGAAATCTGAGGGCAATTTGAGGAATTTTACCAATTTGAGGAATTTGAGGACCTATCACATCTCTGGTCACAGCTAAAAGCAAATAATTCATTCATTAATTATATAATTAATTATATAATTCATTCATAAAACAACATACCCCAGCCAACGGCTCAGCTTTATGACAATGCAGACATCCCACAAAGATGACCCGCGGCATAAATGGTCTGGGGAAATCAAACAGTGGCGGCGTATTAATGAAATTCAAACTGGCATTGCGTTCAATGTAAAAGGTCTCGGGTACTACAGCGCCGGGATAGTGTCGTTCAAACAGCGTATCAATGGGTCGTAGTATGATGCGATGATGAATGTAGATGGTTTTGATGAATGAGAGTAGATTGAAGGCACGCTCAATGAATCCCATATCATCCGTCAGGCCGGTTCCGGGCACGGGAACATAGGAGGGCGGGTTGGGAGTCTGGGAACTCCAAGCCGTTTCCGTTCTAAACGGAGTCTGCGACCAGTAGATAAACGGCCGGCGCGTTAAACCAACGTACAGCAGGCCGCACGGATTAAACAGATCATCTAAAATGATCACATCAAAATATTCCTTATTGACCATAAAGTCAAATTCCGCCTTTCGCCGTTCCAGCACGACCTCACAAATGCGAGTGGCCATGGCCCAGTTCATGGCTTTGCGAGCCGGCTCCGAGACCACATCTTCCCAGATCAGGTCGTAAATGGTGGAATTTTTATACAGCAGCATGTTGTTTAGATACTGTAAAAGAAAAACAAAAAATAATGTTACATAATATGACATGACACATTAAAGATTATCAATCAAGAGCTAAATCGATCGCATGAGAGTTCAGGAGCTCTGACACTGTTTACTAAACTAATTTTGAAGTTAGTTTCTGGTTAATTTAATTTTCCTTTATATATATATATATATATATATATATATATATATATATATATATATATATATATATATATATATATATATATATATATATATATATATATATATATATATATATATATATATATATATATATATATATATATATATAATATATATATATTAGGGATGGAAGTCTCGGTCTCGGTCTCGGTCAAAACCCGAGACTAGCCCAGTCTCGGTCTCGGTCTCGGTAGTCGAAAAGTCTCGGTTTGTACCCGGTCTCGGTTTTTCAAATCAGTGAAAATTTTTCCTGTGGTCCCCCCTCTGGTTTAAATTTTTGGCAGGAAATTTTTTTCGCAAATCTCTATTTTACCTAAATCACCCCCCAAACAGTGAAATTCTGTCATTTTTTTCGAAAACAACTTTACCGTGGTTGTTTAGTTTATCTGTAAACACAGTATATATATACATACACAAAAAAGTATATATGTGTGTGATTAGGTTTGTTATTTCATACTTTCAAGTCTCTCTGTGATTATTATTCTAGTATAAGTGTTTGGCTGGTCAACTTTTTTTATGCCAATTGGTGGCTTCACATATATACTTGAGTGTAAATTCCAATCAGTGTGTTTCGCAAAAAAATCAGAACCAAAATCTGTGAAAGTACAACTAAACGCAGTACTCAGAACCATGCTTTGACACATGTAGTTCAGATGAGAAGGAAAACTCTACTCCAAACTAAGCTTCAGTCCCAGGGAATTGAGGGGACCCCACTCAAAGGGAGGTCACGCCGGAGGCAAAGAATGAAAGAGCGTCATGGCGCGCAGCTAATTTTTAAGCCAAAAATTCTTTCTGTCCTGGGTGTATTTTAGCAGAAAATTGGTATTTCCAATACAATCGGAGCGATTTTTAACTAAATTCGAGCGAACAGTGTAAAAGTTGCTATTTTAGGCGAGAACAAGGACCAATTGCGTCTTTTTTGGGACAGAGGTCAAAATTTCACGTTATTCAAGAAGACATGGTCCCACAAAAAAGGGAGAAAGAATCGTGAATGTAACCAAAATTGTCGTCTTTACCTCTTAGCCAGCATACATGGGCAAGGTGGTTAAAATGAACCCGGGAAAACTAACAAATTCTTGCGCGGTCCCTTCACCCCTAGTGAAAGGGTCACATAGCAAAATGTAGTTTGTAGTCATTTATGTAGTCATTTTTTAATCTAAATCCCTGTCGGTGGCGTTCCCAGAAAAAAGACGTAAGACGCAACCAATCTAGAGCTAGAGTTAGACTGTGCAGTCATTACGATTACGCAATCAATTAATAGTTAACCTGCGCGGACTATTTGGAGTTTTGGAGTGGCTTTTATTGGCTGCGCAATCCTGTTGACTGCGCAGTCTAACTTTAGACAAAGACAAAGACGTCTTTGTCTTTGACTGCGCAATCAATCTAGAGTTAGACTGCGCAGTCATTAGAATTCCGCAGTCAATTAATAGTTGGACTGCGCAGTCATTAGGATAGGTTGCGCAGTCAGTTAATAGTTGGACTGTGCGGACTATTTGGAGTGTTGGACACTTATTGGCTGCGCAATCCTGTTGACTGCGCAGTGAATTTACAGTTAGACTGCTCAGTCAACCCTCACGTCCATCATGCGCGCGGTCCCCATAGTTACTCAGAGCAGCCCTCGCTCCGCTCGGGCTACGCGGTCCAAATTTTTCTGCTGCGCGCTCGCGCGGTCCACCCGGGAAAATCCCGGATGAATCCCGGGTCTTGCCCATGTATGTTAGCCAGTGTACTCCTGTCCATGTGTGAACTACCTATGTCTCCGCAATATCACTTATACATACATGTATGAGAGGGGGAGAGATGGAGGGGGACCTCCTCCCGAAAAAAATCGAGGGGCCGGGCCGCCGGGGAGGGGGGGTCCCTAAAATTCCGGCAAAATTTAGTAGAAATGGCAATTTTTGGAGAAAATTTTACAAAATTTCGAACATTTTTTGTCGATCCGGGGGTCCCCGAAATTTGGTCGGAAAGGCCCTTCCAAAATTTTGACCCCGTTATATGTATGGTTATATTTATATACGCGTGGTATCAGTGGCGGATCCAGGGGGGGGCCCGGGGGCCCCGCCCCCCCCCTTTGGGTCTGGGCCCCCCCCCCCCTTTGGCAAAGAGGGCCCCCTCAAAAAATTTTCCGATACATTCCCAAATCATCAAATTTAGCCCAAATATCCAAAAAATTTCCTGGGGGCTATCGCCCCCAGGCCCTCAGTACTTTTTACCGTGGTTCTCATTGTTATTATCTGTCGTAAAGGTTCGTGCATGTGTATATATGGCTGCATTGTGCCCAGCCTATTGTAATGCAATTGCTTACTACACACAAGAGAGAAAAAAAGAAAGAATTCACAAGGGCGAGCCCAGGGGCGGATGGGACAAGGGCGTACCCAGGGGGGGGAGTGCAGTGGGCCTGAACCCCCCCTTTTTGGCCAACTCATAAGAAAAGTTCAACAAGGGTCTCCTCTTTGGTTTTTGCGGGTTCACTGGAAAAAATTTCCGATACGTCTCTAATTGACCAAATTTGGCCCAAAAATCAAAAATTACCCCATTTTTCCCCCCGCATTCACTCTGGTTTCTCGACAAGTGTTGCTTAAACTTTAAATTTCAATGCAAAATTTTATTTCCAAATTTCAAAAAAGCTCTAGATTCTGGGGGCTCCAGTCCCCAGACCCCCGCAACCGTGGTACAACTCTTATATTTCACTAACTAGCGCAGCTAAAAATTTTGGCTGAACCTCCCACCTTTGCAAATTTCTGGGTACGCCACTGGATGGGGCCGGGGGGAATTTTAGTTTTTATGCTCCGGCCGAAAAAATTTTCTGAAACGTCGGGAATTGACCAAATTTGGCTTAAAAATCAAAAATTTTTCCCATTTTTTTTTCTGGGGGCTGCCGCCCCCAGACCCCTGCTACTCTGTAGCTTAACTATTCTTTGTTTTTTTTCGTCAAAGCCGATGCATCTCTACACGCGTATATTATGCTACATTTACTTGTGTAATACACCTTCTGATATCACGTTACCATTTCTTTTGTTTTAATTTTTGTCGGAAAAAATTTCTGATACATCCAGTTGACCAAAATCGATAAAATTGGAAAATTGTCAATTTTTTGTGGGGGCAGCCGCCCCCAGACCACTGCAACCGTGTGATTTAGTGATCTTGCGTGTGTAAGGTGTTTGTAAGTGTTTAATATGCATGCAAAGAGCATTCTAACCCATTACAAAAAATTGTAAAATCAAAATTTTGAAAATGTAGCTTCTACTGGTTGCTGTCGCCCCCAGACCCCCGCATATGTACTCGTTTCTCGACAAGTGTAGTTTAAATATATATATATATATATATATATATATATATATATATATATATATATATATATATATATATATATATATATATATATATATATATATATATATACATTTCAATGCAAATTGCATTTCAAAATCCTAAAAAAAAATCCGGCTTCTGGGGCTACCGCCCCAGGCCCCCGCGATCGGGAATATCTCGGTAACTTCCAACATTTCAGCACGCTAAAATAATGGCCTGAAAATTTTTACATGAGACAGATCGCTTGCTAGCCGCCCCCCCCGGTTGTTGTTGTTGTTGTTGGCGGCAAGGCGTTAACGGACCCCAGCGGCCCGTGCAAACGCTACCACCTCCTCGGGGTAGAGTCTCAGAGCGGAGAGGGCAACCATAGGGTTCCCAAAAGGATTTGATACGCTGGGGGGTTAAAGCTGGCAATCTATTAGCCAGTGTTGCATGGTCTGTGGCTCTTCACTGCAGTGGGGGCCAGAGGTAGGCCGCCCTCTTTGAAAATTTCTGGATCCGCGCCTGCGTGGTATTACACGTATACGTAAGTATAAACTATATTATAAATAATTATATACCTGCTCCGGCAAGCTGACTTCCCACAGCCGTTGCTCTAGCCCTTTTGGCGCCGGGAAGTTGTCTTTTGCCAGCACCGCCTCCCAGGAGACCACCGTGTGCCCGCGGCCAATCAGTTCTTCGGCCAGTTTGAAAAAGACCATTTTGTGACTGGGATGGATTGCCGAGGGCAGCATGAGGATGCGCGCGGCCTGCGACAGCCCACAGACCATTCCAAGCCAGATCCCAGCCAATAAAACGGACCCCCGCATTTTTCACTGGCTGCCTATAACAAGAAATTTTTTAAAAATTTACGTCAAAGTTTCTGCGATGGAGCTAAACACAAGATATACAAAATAATTTGTATTATATATACACAATAAAAAAAGTTGCGCGATTTCGTGCCGCCTGATCGTTTGGCACCCCCATCAAACTCATTGCAGTAAATCGAAATGATACTAAAAACCTTGTTCAAATTTCTAAAAAACTTATTCGCAGCCAAAATGGCGAAATGGCTTTGCTCAATCAGTTAGTGTTTCTAAATTCTAAAAAAAGATCTGGCTTCAGGGCAGGGTCATATATACATAATTTTGGAAAATAATATCAGTATATATATATAACATGAGCTTTTTAGCAAAATACGGGCAAAAGCTCGGGAGTTTGAAATTTTGCTCACAATTTGAAATTTTGCTAAAGTAGTCACAGACTCACTGGGAGTAATATTTTTGCTACCAGCAATAACCTATTTTCAATTTTCCGTAATTTTCTGAGTACCCTGATACGACCCCCGTCAATTTAAGCCGTCAACAGACGTTTCTCGCAATTTTTTTCAAAAATCGGTGTTTTTTCCGTTCTAATCCAACGTGTTTAATTGAAGCCAGAAATGTTCAAAATTTTTTGTAATCAAAACGAAGGGACTTTGACTTTACTCGGTTCGTTCTATCAAAAATTTAAAAAAACATAGTCAGATGGGGTAAAAAAATACAAAATATGAGTTCAAAAGGTTTTTTTGCTTTCCTGGATCAATTTTATCGGTCAAACTTCTATCCAACAATACTACAAAACTGTACGAGTTGCTCTACAAAAATAACGTCAACCTTTTTTTCTCTGCATTACTAATTTTATGTAATTCAAAAATATTTTTTCTCCAACGTATTTTTTACCCATCATTTTGGGGGAAAAAGCGTTGCGTAAAAAATATTCTGACCCATCCAAGAAACTCAGGCCCAAATGCTTCTACAGTTATGAAACTCAACTCAATACTTACTCAATTTTGTAGTTATACTAGCACATAAAAGGAAAGTCCACTGAATTGAAGCCCCAATAACATACATACATTTGCGTGATTCGCTAGCGAGCAGTCGTGTTACATATTTTTCGCTCTTGAATGTTTGTATTATCGATTTGTTTACTACACATATTGATGCACAGAAATTTTGTGTGCAAATCAGAATAATTTCATGGTTAAGGGGGCGCTCACAGGAAAAAAGATACAAAATTTATACAAAAAAGTACAAAAATTATACAAAAAATGTACAAAAAATTTTGTATAAATTTGGGTTAAGGGGTAATTGCGTTTTTAGGTGTTTTTTTAAAAAGCCATAGCTCAGCGTTTACAAATTCAAATCACAAGCGGTCTTTTGCATTATGTAGAACAATATTTTCCTAAAATGTATGCCATGCCTTGAAATTTAACCTATGTTTTTCTTTCCAGTATAAGCGACTAAATAAAAGGTCCTTTCAAAAATATTAAAATTTTTTACAAAAAGTTTGCGCCACAGCTCTGAATCATACGATTACCTGTTGGGGCTGAAAGTTGGTAAGGTTTATGACATGTTTAAAATCCCCAGGCAGGTCCCCCACTTT
>JASANF010004078.1:0-11190 GCA_030248245.1 Trissonchulus sp. WLG1_4 | reverse complement strand
CAGATTTTGCGAAACATACTACGAAAAGTTACACAAGTGCTGAGATAGTGCACTGATAGCTCTGAAGCAACATTAGGCATCAATTATAGCCATGCCCTGGTTATAGTGCATTATATACTGGAGCGTGCATATCACTCGCTCATAGTCCTGCACTCGGAGTTTTACATAAACATACGTACATATAAATCACGCTGAAAGCACGCCAACCAGTACTACAACAAATACAGGTGTGTCAAGAATAACCAACCCAATAGTGTATAATTCTTAGAGAAGAAAATTCCACTTCATGTTTCTACATATATAGGGATCAAGCACGAATTAGAAGCACTGTGACCTATTAACACATCATTATCTTAACGATCAGTATCGCTTTGCTATAATAAATAAGTCCAACAAGCTCAATGTATAAATAAAAATTAGTTGTCAAAAACTTGCTTTTCAATGTATAGTTTACAGTTTTAGCTTGCATTCTTTTAAAATAAAGGTACAGCCCACAGGTTTTTCCACCGCAGGTTTTTCCCCAGCAGGTTTTTCATGAAGTGTCAGATTACAGTCTTTGTCTACAAGTGACGTTAATATGAATGAGGCATTAAGGAGTGTCAATATTGGAAGCAATTTCCTTAAGATACGTTCATTAAAAACAACATTTCGACTATGTGTTTTTCCCAAGTCTGTCTGTCTAAAAATTTGGTTAATGACCTCAAACAATGACAAAATTTACCAAAGGCCTGTTTCTAATCACGCAGGAACAAGCGAGCGGCCATTTTCCCATTTTGAAAATAACCTTAGTCGGCCTTAGTTGCAAAAATAAAATGTCAATTTCAAAAGCGACCTTTATACAAATAAAAAGCCAGTGTCTCTTATCACTCTTCCTAGCATCAATAGTGGTAACATAACTCGTAATGAAGCTTTCTGCTTTTTCGATAAATTTAACAGCTTCGCTGCTTTTACTGAAGACTGACCAATAAGTCCTAATAACGTGAGTGACTGCACTATCGTGTACTTTTGTTTTGATACCGCAAAATAATTTAAATATGATATAAATATGATACTTGGAAATTTGGAATTACATGATAGTATCATGTATGTATAATATGTAAAGCAGAGGATCAAAACTTCTGATTTTTATTAAAGTTTGGCTGAAAGTTGCTGAACCCTGTTATGTAGAAACAGGTGGCATGATTTTGTGACTACTCGCTGTACTCTTGGTGCTCGAAATTTGTTCTCTTCGTAATGAAATCGCGTGTTTCTTTTTATCTCAGGGTCCAGCATTTTTTGGTCAGGCTTTAGTAATGAACAATTTTTCAGTATATGAGCTGACTTGATCATGAATTATGAAAATTTGAAAAATTGCCGGTCACCAAAATTTTTTAATAGATGTTAAAATAAATTTAATACTTGGACCATTTTGATCTGCAGCTGAAGGTATAGCATAAAAGCTTATAACGCACAAAAAAGCGCTTCCATAAAATGCATCAGCTTCCGTTCGGTGGCTTTTTTTATTTTCTACAAAGGCTTTTGTGTCGTTTTTAGGACGGTCTCAAAAACCTTGATTCTTTGTAATTTTGGTCCCAGTTTTGGTGATTTACGCTTTTTTTTGATATAATGTAATTTATCTATATTCTGCTGGAAATAATTTCGTGTCGAAATGCTGTGATGTGACAATTTGTGGCCTAGGTTTGGAGATGTAAGCAGCATGCTGCTACATAAGCTGTTTGCAAGTACCTTTTTGGTATTGGTTAGCAAATGTTTTCTGTGTTAAAGTCATGTTCAATACATCTGCACTGGAAGAAAAAGCATTTTGTTGCATAGCACACCACATACTTATCGTTATAACAAGCTAAATTTTAGGCAAAAAGTTAGATTTTAGGCTGAAAACCATCAAATCTGATCTTCCAAGTACATTGGTCAAAGACGATTGTAAATTTGTAGAGTATTCAATTTTCAGGTAGGTAGGGTATGGACTATGGAGTGAAGATTAAAAATGTCAACGGTATAAACTATCGAGCAATTTGGTATTATTTTCATTTGTTGTCGTGGCAAAAACTATAACCCCAAGTTTTTTTACTGATTATGGACAAAAGCAGCATTTACATACTTGCTGCTTAAAACTTCAAATGGTTTTGGGTCAGCATAGAGCCAAAACAAAACTAACTCACAGACACACTCAGCACATTGCTGCATCGATTTTTTCATTTTCGGCGATTTTCTGTAAAACTTCTCATTACTGAATACTGAAGCATTAAACAAATGCGCAATAACCTTCTTATATTTGCTTAAATTTTTATTTAAGAAGTTTCATTTGTCAAGTGGGAAGAATGACACAAACGTGACACTAAATAGGCCACGATACAGAATTTATGTTTTCAACATTTTCCATGAGTTATTACAGAGACTACCTTTCAGCCATTGAATTTTCCAGCCACCATAGATTTATCTAGACCTAAGCGCTTCAATTAATACTTACTGATCTTTTTTTTCTGTCACGTTTATTCACGGTAGAGAGTCACTGGTCATGGTACTGTGCTTTGAAAACGAGAAAAGAACAACGCGCGAGGAAAGCTTGGCAACGGATTGCCTTTCACTCAACCATCCAGACACATCGGTAGAAAGCGTGACGTTTTCATGTGACCATAAAGTCGCATGTAGCTACACATTTTTTGTTAAAAGTAGCATTGAAAATGCATAGGGGGAATTTAAGTACCCAACGTGATCTAATACTCAGCATTGTGACATTAAGTGCAGATGTTTTTTGGAATGTACAATCTCCCTGCGACGTAAAAAATACCTAATAGTCGACGCAAGTTCTCAGTTCTCTTGAGCTTTTTCTTTCCTGGCACATCATTTAAAAAATATAATCGAAAATGATAATCTAAGCCTTGGCTTCTTCTTTTGGTTGAATTTATGCTCTGGCTTAGGCTAAGGCTTAGGCTTAGGCTTAGTTTCAAAAGTTAGCTTTTGTATGTTTACGTAATGCGCAAGGCAGGAAGGAAAGCTACGTCATGGTTTCAGTGTCCCAATTACAAATGGAGGAAGATGTTTCAATAACGCACTGCCGACACACATATTTTTGGTCTCCTATTAATACAATAGAACAGTGCTTCAAGCACAAAACTTGTCAGATATGTAGCAACTTTGGCTTCTTACTTTTTTCACTTTAATCTTTTTTCACTTTAATTTTTGCCTTACTTAATTCTGTAATTTATGCAAATGAACTATTCTAGTTCATCTGTGCGACATCTGATCGGCAGCTATTCCTTCTATTTGTCTGGAAAAGTACACAAAAAAGCTTTTAATAAAATGAAACGTTAAATATTAATTTGCTGGGCCCGGTTTCATAAAAGATCAGTTGCGATTCATTAGTAACACCGATATAAGCTAAAAAATAAGTTATAACTTTGCGTTAACTTAATGCTCATGTTGGAAATTTTTACAACATATTGTCAATATGTTAGATAATGTGTGTGCAAACTTTTGTTACATTTGCTTGATGCAGACGAAAGTCTAGCTAAGTCAAAGTCATTCATTAGTTCCAAATATTAGTAAATATTAGTGGTTTTAAGAAATTCACTAATATTTGCAACTAATGAATGACTTCAAGCTAGCTATAGTTTTCACTAAATAACTTGACTATCATGAGATTTGAACCACACGTGGTGTAACATATTGGCTACCTGTCATGAAAAGATCTAGCAGAAATATTGTGTAAAGGCCGAGTTATATTCGATTTGCGATGTTGCACCAGTGTTACTAATGAATCGCGATTCATTGTTTATGAAACCGGGCCCTGGTCAACAAAAATAGTCTACAACGGCTTGTTAGATTGACTCAATGCGTTTTATTTCGTAAATATGTGTAATCCTTAAAAGATGCTTGCTAATTACTTGTGTCTGGGGTTCTCCAATCTTTAATCCTATATCTATAACAAATAGACCACGTATCACTTATATCGTTGAAATATTCATTACGGTCAATTATTAGCAGGGGTGGACGCGGGTCGTGGGTACCCGCGGGTACCCGCGGGTTGGGTTGGGTTGGGTCGGAAAATTTGAGCCGTGGGTCGACCCGCGGGTACCCACTTCAGGCTGCGCGGGTCGAAAAATTTTTTTCCGACCCGCGTAAACTGGAATCTGAAGAAATTGTCCACAAGGGACCCCCTTGGTTTTTATAGTCCTCCCAAAAAAATTTCTGATACGTTTCCAATTGACAAAATTTGGCCTAAAAATTAAAAAATTCTAAAAAATTTTTCCTGGGGGCTGCCGCCCCCAGACCCCTGCGAACTCTATGGCTTACCATTCCCTGTTGTTAACTTTCATGAACGTTTATATATGCTTGTGTAATATACTGTCTGATATGAAATTCCTATCTTTTGTTTTTAATTTACCTGTCTGAAAATTTTTTTATTACGTCTCCAGTTGACCAAATTTGTCAAAAAAATAGAAAAAACTCCATTTTTTCCGGGGGATGCCGCCCCTAGACCCCCGCAACAGTTAGTTTATTAACTTTAAACGACCAAATTTACATTTTGTCATGTAAGCCACTTCGCCAATAAGTGTAAAAATAATTGGATTCTGGGGGCTGAGCTCAGACTCCGCAATAGTGAGTTTAAATAAGTTAGCAAGGACAAGGTACGACCCCCCCCCCCATTTCAAAATCCTGGCTACACGCCCGTGCTTAATGTACGTTATGGTTATAGATTGGTGGGTCAAAGTGGGTCGCGGGTCGGGTTTTACGGCGCGGGTTGGGTCGCGGGTTACCCACGACGGTCGAGCCGTGGGTTGGGTTGGGTCGCGGGTCGAATATTTCGACCCGCGTCCACCCCTGATTATTAGTACCGTCCTCTAACCGGAATAAGGAAAAAGAAACAAGCTAATTTGAGCATTTTGGACCTGGATGTTGTTTTTAGTTTTTTACTGTTTTTTAATTTATTTTTTATTTCATTTCCGGGATCATTTCAATCCATACGTTGTACTTTACACAGCTATCAATAAAACTTTCATTGACTTTAAACTATGTAGGAGCTTTCACAATATATCCCAAATATTGTATACTTACTGTAGAAATACTTTTTATTCAACAGTCTGTTTTTCAGGATATGACATCTGACTTTCGACTGAATTACTTCAATTGAATTATTTCACGGTTGTGATAAAACTTGCATTTTTGTTTGTGAATTTGCCTAACCAGTCGGGCATAAATTTGTTGCTTATTTTCCCTGATATTAATTCTACTTGTGAATTTTCCGATTGATATATTCACATATGGATCGAATGCATGTAAGTTAAAGGTCACTGTTTTTGTCTGTGTTTTTAAGCCTGTTGTCTGTTTCTGTTCAGAAGGTAGCAGAAACACTAGCAGTCTTATGCAAAAGGACATAGGTATTTTGAAATGATTTTAGTTAAAGTAAATTTTTATAGAAGCAGAAATTCTTTATGAAATGCATAATGAAATTTTTTGCATGCTATTCTTCTTCAAAGGATTCAGAGAAAGAAAGGAAAGACCTTCAAAGTGACAACATACATAGAAGATGAATATTTAGAATTCAAGCAAGGCAATGACTAAATTTTGAACTTTTTTAATGCTAATGTTTTCCGCTAAAAAACATCTACAGATATATGTATTTATTATTTCTTAAGGTACAATTTAGACTTGTTTTAAGTAACCTCAAAAACACCAAATACTACAAAAATCTCCTCTGTGCAAACTACTAAAACTTGTTCAAAAAACCTTTGTTCAAAAACAAGGAGGACAAACTTGAACAAAAAATAAATCTACTAAGTAAATCAATAAAACAACAAAAATACACAGAAAAGCATTTGTAAAATTACCAGATTACGAACGCAAACATAGTAACGTTAACAAATACTATAACCTAAGGGAACTTTGTACAAAATTAAATTTTACAAGATTTTATCAGCGCATTTGAAACATGATTACAAACACTCATTTTGACAGTTTTTGTACAGATGAGTGTTTATACTTCATGCATTACACTACAGTTTCAAAACATTGTGAAACATGGCGATACTTGCATTTTAATCGCAATATATACTGTACCCTCAAGCCAAAGACTTTTCTGTCAAATGTAATCTAACCAATAAATATACCCGATGACCGGCTAACCAGACCAAATCATCATTTCTGGCTAGAACTTCATTTGCTTGTAAAAACTAAAAATACAATATAAACCTACTGTAATAAATATATACTGTAACATAAAAGCAAGGCCGATCAAAGTCTGTGCAAACTGAGTATTTGGCTGTAAACAGGCTTGTAGTATTTTTTTATGTTTTCAACAATGAAGCGAACCATGTTCTAGGAAGGGTTTCCCATCAAAAACTTGAGCCTCTAAGAACCTAGGGTCTTTTCATGACTAGTTATATACAATATAAGCCAGGAATATATACATAATACTTTAGTAATACATATAAAGTCACGGTATTTTTACAGTTTCAAAGCGAGAATGAACAAAAATCTTCTATTGTAACCGCTAGCTTAAGTAGGTGAACGTTTTGTTGGTCAACTCAACACAAATTTTCGATTCGAAATTTTCTGTGTTTCATCTTCATGGGATCATGTTTTCGACATAAACATTTCTGAAAGTGCAAGTAAAAAACCACCTCACACAAAATTTTTTGAAAGAATGCTTTTTAATTTGACTGACGGTGTTCAGGACAGTAAAGGTTGTTTAGGGTAGTAACGCTTATTGGTGTCATTCTACTTTTATTGTTTATTACAGTGTACTTTTTTGTTTATTACATTGTACTTTTTTGTTTATTGCATTCAATTTTTTGTTTATATGTCTGTACTTAGCTGAATCATTTTCCTTTGTTGCCGCATAGCTCATAAACTGTCAGTCACCACCGGTTTACGACAAACGAATCAGTCAAGGGTAGGCTCACAAGCTGAAACCACTTCCATCAAAATTTCTCCGCAATTCAAACAACTGCGCCAACAAAAACTTTAATTTCCAGTTTGATTAAATTTTTTGATACTAGAAAACTCGTAAAGAAAATCCTTATCGTTTTTTCTCTTTAAAGCAAATACACCCGCCTCTGAAATGTGGCAAAATTAATTCTAAAATTGTTTCGCTTGGCTCAGCTTAATTAGTCTTTTTCAAGCATTTCAGATATTTGGTTGCTACTTTGAAATGTAACATTAGCAGTTTCAGACTGTTTGTAAATCAACAAGTGGTCCTCTAAAAAGGCAAAATTGGTGAATTATAAAATTTATGATTCTATATTGCACAATGCAGTGTAAAGCAAAAGTCCAATATGACCAACCTCGACAGCCTACCAGCTGTTCCTATGCTTCAAGCTTCCCCATACGCTAGCACTGGAGATTGTATTGACGAGAGTTTATCCGAGACACAAATTAAACGCCGATATTGGTGCTTCTATTACTTTTTCCTGTTTCAGCGCACCGCAACATGTCCCACTGTAAAAACCTTGAAATATCATTGTACTGTACTGATTGTGCTATAGAAAGCATTCCCATTGAGCTGGAGATACCTAAACCTTACCACAATCTCAGTACAGTCTTGCCATTTCATTTTTTGTCTTTTTGTGACAGTATTTTATCGTTTGTACTTTTCTTAGCGATTTCTCGCTTTATTCGTCTGTTTTCTGATCATTATATATCAGCCTTAATAGAAAAAATCATAATGTATTTTGTTTGGTTTGATATATTTGTTGTTTTTTTTCAATCAGTTTGAGTTAAATCACTGGAGCTTTCTAAACGATTGACTTTCTAAATAATTTTCTAAATGACTATAACTAAAGGGGTCAACACTTCAATTTTAATAGCCCGTTATGACCAAATTCGTTTAAGTTTTATGATCGATTGCAAACTTTTTTCCGACAACGGCTCCCAAATCTGTGCTTATACGAAATTGCTTTTTTTATTTTTCTATAATCAGCCATTTTGCCATGTTAATATCTGAAAACAGCTTAGTCAAAATATTATCCCCCTGCAGGTTCGGTGTGCCAGGCTAAGGTTTCAAAAAATTAGGAACCTAGAGAGTATAAAGTTTATATATTGTTTACGATGTAGTTACATTTCCGCAAGCCTTGTATGAAGTACTTTTTCAAGGCTATTTTTTAAGTGCAAGTAATAAGTTTTTCATATTAGAACAAACAAAAAACCATTTCGTAAGTAGATTAAAATATCGAAGTTAAAATATTCACCTACTTTAACCCGAATTATGCTTTTCCTTATTCCTGTTCCTATCCCTATAAGTAATTCCATAAAAACTGACTGGTCATTTATTACCCATTTCTAAACGTACATAGAATGTGTGGATCAAGTCCAGTTTGTATGCAAAAATTAAACAGACCATTCTGTCAATTATCTTACACCAGTGGCCTGTTTCACTAAACTCACAGGCGCACAATTGTGACAAATTTGGCTGCAAAATCAGGTGATTCGTAATGAGATTATACGATTATTATACGAATCAGCTGATTTTGAACTAACTAACTCACAATATTGTGGGTCTGTCAATTTATTGAAACGGGGCCCAGCTGACCAAAAATTGTCCTTGAGGCTTTCACTATTAGCAATCAGCAAAATCCCTCATTATTTCTTGTAATCTTAATACACATCTCAAGTAAGCAGACAAAAAACAGGTTTATTATACATTTTTTCTGTGTTCAACACAGTATCAAAAGCAGCAGCTGAAATTTTAATTAAATCAACTGATCTATTTAGCTCCCAGACTTTTGACTTGTACGGGTGCAAAACGTAACTTGATATCTACAGTTTAAAAGTTTACAGGAGTTACAGTTTCAGACTATAATCGAACAAGCCGTATCCACTTTGGTTGCCGACAACTGGACGTTTTTTACAGTCCCCCACCTGGGTTCTACGTTTTTTACAGTCCCCCACCTGGGTTCTGTACTTTGTGCCTAGTGCCCCCTTGGTGAGGAAACGCACCGAACACTCGCCTATTTAGATTGCCATGACCTCGGAATTTGAAATTTTCTACGCTCCTCCCCATACATGTACACGGGGTCTCTGTCTATGGGGGGGCTTGTCCCAGAATTTTCGAAATTTCAGGGGGGCTTGTCCCGACTTTTAGTGGGCTTAAGCGGTCAAAAACAGAAAATTTTCAACTTTTTGCCAAAAATGGGGAAATTTTCGGCAAAATTTGGCTATTTTTAGAAATTTTTTCGCTTTTTGCTCATTTTTGAAGCATTTTACGGCGATCTGCGGCAATTTTTGAGTGTTCGGGCACCTTTGTTTCCGCATCAAGGAGGGGGGCTTGTCTCAGTGGGTCAAATCTGAGGAGGGGCTTGTCCCGGGGTCTCAAATCTGGGGGGGCTTGCCCCCCCCCCCAGACCCCCCCATGTACATCTGTGCTCATCCCCCCTTGTGTAGTGTGTCCTTTTCAGGGGACAAAAAATTGACATTTTTATTTTTGTTAGGGGTTAGATATAAACTTCGTTCAGGGGAACACCCCTACACTATCCACTCAGAACCCAGCCAGAGGATTGCCCTAAAAGTCTAAAGAAATAAAAAGTTTAAGTTGAGACTTTGATCTTTCGAGGAGTAATTTCAGCCCCTGCGCATAAATCTCTTTATGGCGCCCTCAGTGTAACCCTGCCACCTAGGACTTGAACGGGGCTGAAATTTTCTGATTTTAAATTCTCTGAAATTTCCTTAAATTTCGAATTATCTGGAGGTCCTATAAGGCCCTGAACACAAATATAGGTCCTTTGCCGAGAAACTGACAATCCTTCCTCTGCCTGCAAAAGAGAGTAGCTTATTTTCGACAGCCTGATGATGGCCGTTAAAAATGTTTTAACTAAAAGTCATCATTATGACAATTTAAAAATGGTTTACAATATATTTGTTTTACCTCATTGTAAGTGCACTTCAGAACATCAAAATAAAAAAATCCAATGAACAACACCTAAAACAAAATCAAGATTATTGCTAGATTATTATTATTACTATTTGGCTTGTTTGCTCGAAATATACGTTTTTATTTAGATATGTGATAGATTGCTTGTATCTGCATATATTATTTCAAGCAGTCTTTGTATTTCCCCCGCACTTCACTGTGAAAAATCAATTTCTGACACAAATAGGTCACGTTATGACATTATTAGAATTCATATTACGGAGACATCGCCTGAAGTTACCATAAGTTGTTAATTTTAATGGGCATTTGTTGCAACTCTATTAATTATTATGTAAATAGCGTAAGAAACTTTCATAGCTACCTTATTCATGAATTATTTCATTTGCTGAATTATTTTTCTATATTTTTTAATTCTTTGTATTTTCCAGCTTTTTACGCTGCCACCTGGAGGGCCACGTATATACTTTATGCTAATTCTCAATCTCATATACCTATGTACGTTAATCTGGGCACTCCGAGTTTCTAACCTGGATTACCACTATAAAGCTATGTACAGTACTGTGCGTAGAAAAGTTCCCTTTTTATCGGCGCACGACGAGCTTCATCCTTCGCGAAAAGTGATCAAATTTCACAAAAAGGGACCAACAAAAAATTTTCAGTTTTTTATTTTTTTACATTGAAAATGTGTTTAGGAGCACTGCACTTTTAAAAAAATTTAGTTAGGCATTTTCCGGCCAACCGTGGTCACTTTTCGCGACGGATGAAACTCGTCGTACGCCGACCAACAGTAAACTTTTTTGCAGAGTACTGTACATAGGCATCTCGCCGCTCAGTCCCATATCATAGAGCAGCTTGGCGAAATTCTCAGTATCTCATCTACATATGTACTAGCCCCGGGGTGTTATCAAACTTATCAGTTTTTTTCAAACAGCCCCTCTTGTAGTACAATACAGACACGGGAAAAGTTGAAACAGATAACTATAGAGTAATTTTTATAACGAGAAGCCCCAGATCTTAGAAATAATCAGAAGGACAAGTGAGCGACTAATGAGGCCGGAAAAGTTATTTATAAATGCATTAGTGTCACCTTGATATATTATACAAACGGTTATTTTATTTATTAGATTTATTATGTTTTTTGCAAAACAACGTTAGTCAGTTTTGTAGTTGCTGAAGTATTAAGTATTTAGCTTAATCCCCAAATATTTTTACTGGCGCCCAGTGACAATACTTGTGTGCATTGTGTAAATATATGAATCAGTTCTTAGAAGCCGTATATTAGACTATTCTGGGCACCGTGTAACAAAAACATCACTGGTGAATTA
>JASANF010004077.1:0-16716 GCA_030248245.1 Trissonchulus sp. WLG1_4 | reverse complement strand
CCCCCAAAATAGCTGTCGCCCTTTTTAATAAAAATCTAGAGTTAAATTATTGGTGTTAAAACCCTTAGGGGTAGAATAAGTCGGAAAAACGGCATTTTTCGACTAATGATTCAGAGTCCCCCTATATCCCCCAAACCGAGGGAGGGTCAAAATTGAACGCTCTTTCGAATAGGCTAGGTTAAAAGTTTGTAGAATGTAAGCTTTAGCTGGAAATCACACTTTGTCCAAAAATACACTTTATATACATGAAATTTTTTGCGCTAAACTGGATTTAACTAAAAATACTTGATTAAATAAAAACCTACTGCTACCACCGAAAGAGTAACCTCTAAGCTACTAAATGCTGAAAAAATTTTGTAAATCGGTTCAGGCTTCGAAAAGTTACAAATCTTTTTCCAAAGCTACCCAGGCCAGGCTGACTGAAGCGTTACAGCAGAAGTTCTTAGGTTCTTAGGTTTAGTTCAAATTTCGGACTATAGCTGCGAAATTCTTTAAAATATAGAGCTGGCGGGTTAAATGCAGTTGGGGGGGGGGGGAAACAGTGGACCTATTTTTTTAGTAGAGCACCTTGGGGGACGCATTTTTGCTTCAAGAACCCCTATTTTATTTTTTTGGATTTTTTGAGATATGATCCCCCGCAATCTGAACCCTCAGTGAGGGACGTTTTCGCAATTTTTTTTCCGAAGCCCTTGTTTTTTCCGTTCTAATCGTGTCTAAATGGTGTCGGATTATTGTTTACAATTTTTTAGAATCAAAACAAAGTCTCTTTGACCGGGTTCCTGCCAAAAAATTGGCCAAATTCGCCAGAAACGTCCAATTTTTGATCAAATTCAAACTTGGCCTTAATTTAGGCTTGGGCTTAGGCTTAGTATCAGGCTTAGGCTTAGGTTCAGGCTTAGGCTTAGGCTCAGGCTTAGGCAATAAAAAATCGAAATTTTAAGAAAAAATCCTGCCAGCTTAGCCTGGAGAATCCTGCCAACTAAGCCTAGACAATGCCTTAAAACATCATAACGCACTCAAAACTAGCCAAAAACAAAGATTATAGCCATTTTTGGCTTCGAACTTTGGCCTACGTTCACTTCCGAAAACACTGAAAATGCAATTTTCAAGGGGTCATAGCTCAGAAAATCCAAATTTGTGGATAGGGGTTTTATTACAAAAAATGCTTCCCTCAAGGTGCTCTACACCAAAAAATAAATCCACTATTCCCCCCCCCCCCCCAACTGCACTTGATCCGAGCTGGCTGGGGTATTTTAGTGCAGCAAAGTTATTTTTGATGCTTCTTAGCAGGGTTTTCTTTTAAATCAAGCCTCAGGCTTAGGCTGAGTGCTTAGGCTTAGTATGTGGGTTAGCAAAGGATTATTCTTAGTTGCTTGCATTAAATAAAAGGGCACTTGCTATTGTGGAATTATAAATAAAGCTGAACTCTTGAACCGAAATTGGCTGTCAGCTCTAGCTTGATGCTGAGCATCAGTGACGTTTTGAATTCGTAATTATGGCAACTGGATTTATTCAAAAATTGCTACTTATAACCAAAGATGGCTATTTATTCTTGGAAAATGCAATTAATTTATTGTCTACGCAAAAATAAACAGTAGCAATTGATGTGAATGTGAGGTAAGTTTAACGATGTTTATTAAACCTATATATTTGTGTAGTAGTTGGAAAAATTGACATTTTTTGGTATAAATGAGCTGAATATGTTGCAAACAAAGCTGAACTAAATGTATTATTAAACGTTACTTTATGATGGTCAAACTTCAGGGGCCGTATTCTCAAAATTACCTGCAGGTAAAGTTAGGCTAACTTTACCCACAGGTAAGGTGAAGGTAAAGTTAATTCTGTGGGTAAAGGTAAAGTTAAAATTGAAAACACGATTAACGTAGAGGGTTGAGGTTAAAAATTTACACAATACATTAACTTTTGCTGCTAAATGGTCTGAATTTAGTCTTAAAATTTTCAGACCGAATTTAGACCAAATTAAGAACTCTTAAAATAGTCTTAAATGTTAAAAATTTAAGACCAAATTAAGACCAAATTAAGAGTGGCGGTTTTTCTGTGTGCGCAACAAGATAAAACAGTTTCCTGGACCGAAAATTAAAGGTAACTATAGCTATCACGTTGGCTTTAGTCAATGTTTGAGAATACGACTTTACCTTCACTTTACCTGTGGGTAAAGTTAGCCTAACTTTACCTGCAGGTAATTTTGAGAATACGGCCCCAGACTGACATGACAATCTTATTGGTCATAATTTTTGAAGTTATCCCCAATTTCGAAAAATGATTTTCGACTAAATTGTTGTTGTAGTTGTTCAGAAGTGAATTTCCTTCAATTTGATGCCCATATCACATGAAAATTTTTTTTTTAATTATTGAGCTTTTTGAGCAAGAAAAATAGATTTTTTTCAGAAATCGCCTTACAAGCCAATGCATTTACACGTATGTAATGAATTTGAAAGACTGAAAAACACAACCAGCTGCGTTTTAGTTAAACACACTTTAAAATTTTTGGTGTTTCATTGAGTGTGGTGTAATTTTTTGTGAAATAACGCAATATTTTTTGCATGAGACAGAAATATAGTGCGTGTGGATACAAACGTAAACTTTCGGCTTGCGATTTTAAAAAATTGGCTCAACAAAAAAAGTTAAAACTTGGCACATAAATGCACCTTGTCGTTTTCGAGCGGTCGCAAAATTTGATTTTGAGCAAATCGATAGTATTTAAAAAATTTAGTCAAATTTATGTTTTTCGAAAATCGAGATTTGAGTGTTTTTCAATATATCAATCAAATTCATCAAAAATGATATTTTGCGACCGCTCGATCACGTTGAGGTGAACAAAATGAGTTATTGATTGTGCAAAAGCAAGTTACTTACGAAGAGAAATCGCAAGCCGAAGTTCCACTCACGTTTGCTCTACAGTGAATGCTAATTTGTATCAATCAACTTTATTTTTTGTGTTTAGGCTTACTTTTACACCAGCTTGCCATTGTGCATCTAAAACTGGCCGCAGACTGCCGTTTTTTGAAAAGTCACATTTCAGGAGCGCCACCTTAAGGTGGTACTAACGAATGTGCAGTGGTTTTTAAATTTTTGAAAAAAATAATTGATTCAAACTGTATTTTTTTATATAAAGTCTGTAAAAAATTGATTCATATCACAAAGTGGCGAATGAAGTTAGCGGGATCATGTGAAAAATTTTTAGGAGCAAGCGAAGCCAACAAGCCAAACTACACAACAGGAGAATGGAAATATAACAGTTTTGGCCACTTTTCTAAGCGCATGCGCAACGCATAAACACAAAAATGAACACGAATAAACTTTTGCAAATTTTCTAGACCCAAAATGAAAATTTTTTAAATTGCTTATATTTTTGCGTAGATATAGAACCCAAAATTTGAGTGTGAATAGACACTTTTTACTTTGAAACCGTATATTTCATTTAATAATTGACAAATCATAAAATGGTGCATTTTGGGTCTAGATAATTCACTTTTAAGTATTTTTGCCATTTTTTGCATGTTTTTGTTCTTTAAATTTTTCAAAAAGTGGCCAGGTTTGAAAGTGCTCAAAAAAGCCAAATTGGTCTACTTTTAACACGTGCCATGCAAATCAGCTTTACAGTTATACAATAAAACTTTGCTTAAATGTAGAAAAAAAGTAGCGCTTTTTAACGATATAAAAAGTATGCTCTAAAGTTAATTAATTATTGAATACTGGCCTGTTGAAAAACACTGCACATTCGTTAGTACCACCTTAAGGTGGTACTAACGAATGTGCAGTTTTTTTAAACTTTTGAAAAAATTTAATTGATTCAAACGACATTTTCTCGAGACTAAAGTCAGCAATGAATTAATTCGTATTCTTATAATGACAAATGAAGTTAGCGGGATCATGTGAAAAATTCTTAGGAGCAAGCCACGCCAACAAGCCAACCTACACAACAGGAGAATAGAAATTTAACAGTTCTGGCCACTTTTCTAAGCGCATGCAAAACGCATAAACACAAAAATGAGCATGAATAAACTTTTGCAAATTTTCTAGACCCAAATTGAAAATTTTTTAAATTGCTTTTATTTTTGCGTAGATATAGAACCTGAAAGTTGCGTGTGAATAGACACTTTTGACTTTGAAAGCTTATATTTCGTTTAATATTTGGCAAATCAAAAAATCGTGCATTTTGGGTCTAGATAATTTCTTTTTAAATATTTGTTACATTTGTCGCATGTTTTTATTGTTGAAACTCTGCAAAAAGTGGCCAGATTTGAAAGTGCTCAAAAAAGCTAAATTGGTCCACTTTTAACACGTGCCATACAAATCATATTTATAGTTGTGTAATAAAACATTGCTAAAATATAGGAGGAAAGTAGCGCTTTCGAACGGTATAAAGAATGTGCTCTTATGTTAATTATTTATTGAATACCAGCCTGTTGAAAAACACTGCACATTCGTTAGTACCACCTTAAGGTAGCGCTCAGCAACAAAATAGCGCTCAGCTCATGCAATAGCAATAGCAATACCACTTTAATTGTATATCAAAGAGACATCAAAAAAACCTATTTACAATACAGTTCAGCACTTTAGTGTGAATGTGTCAAATTTTATGACCATGTCAAATTTCCTATTCACATTAATTTTGTTTTTGACCTAGTTCAGCGAAACTTCAACAGATTTTGATGATCTTGGTATCAATAGAAAGATCTCTCAAAAATCTAGACGTGATTGATCTTCGATTTTTCATTTTTATTTTTGATTTTGCAAAAAGTTGATTTTTCAAAAATCAGTCGTGTTTGAGCGACTACAAAAAGTGCTGTGGGCCAAAATTTGAAAATCGAAAAACTTTCACGTCTGCATTTATGTTTTTTCTTTCATTGTGCAAATTTTCAACTCAATCACAAACGGCAGCTGGGACCCAGGTCAAAAAAAAGTAGTCGATTTCACTACGCAAAAATGTAAGGTTTGTCCACACGTTTCACTTTTTCAAAAATTAGACCTTTCCTATGACTACATATTTCCGTTAAAAAAAGTTACAAAAAGCCATACTCAATTTTTTAAGAAATTAAATCAAAAATTTGACGAAGATTTTTCGAAGATTTATCAGCTTTGTAGGTTTTTTATTTTGGATTTGCTATTTTCACGGCTAAATAACTCAGCAAAACTTCAACGTATTCTTAAGTTCAATACATCGATTTAAAGTTAAGAAACCGCATATTTCAATGATATGAGTAATCATTTTATATGGAAACAAAAATTTTTTTTGCTACGGCTACAAAATTGTCCAAAAATTTTAAAAAAAATTTTATCACAATATGCACATCAAATGAAAGCTATTTTCATTTTGAACAACTTATCTTCAAGACATTATGGTCAAAAATGTCGCCGAAAAAAATTAAACGCCAAAGTCGGTTCCCCTGAGCGCCACCTTAAGGGGGCTCAGGGGTTACATCGAAAATTTGCAAAAAAGTTGGCAAATGTCAACCATTACTATACATATATGTACTATGGCACAAAAGAACACTGGAGGCCAAATTTCAAATCACGTGATCTTGTCACGTGACTCCCAGAGCACCAAACGTGAGTGAATTTTCGGCAAACGATAACTCTGCTTATACTTTGCGTATAGTCACACTTTATATACCCAAATGTAGCTTATGTGCTTGTTTCTAGTTGAACATTATTTTTCTTTTCAACATTTATGTCGGGTTTGGATGAAAAATGTCATCATGTGTTTTCGAAGTCGAAATCTGAGCAGTAAAATTCATATTAAAAAAATTCTAAGCTTTATTTTAAAATACTAAAAAATGTTCAACTGCGCAGAGCCTAAGGCTATAATTGTGCAAAATTTTGTACAAAATTATCTCACCAGCATTTTATAATCGAATGCCGAAAAATTGGTTTTGTATTCACACAGCCTATATTTGTGTCAGCTGCTTCTGAAAATTGTTTCTTGTGCAATTTTTTTACACAAAACGCAATAAAATTGTTTTAATTTTTCATTACGACTAACAAAGTTTACGTATCGTCCGTTTGAAAAACCTCAAAAAGCGTTGATGCACTGGCTTACTTGCTGAATTTGTGTAAAAGTCGAATAAAATCAGTAAATTGTCCAATTTTTTCCAAATTTTTTGCTATGGAGATATACACGTCAAAACATCAGAAATAGTCTTTTGGGCAACTTTCCTTCAAGAATGATGGGTCATTTTGGCTGTTTTTAAAAAATACGGCCCAAATCCTTGATTCGCCCCTTAAGGTGGTAGTAACGAATGTGCAGTGTTTTTCAACAGGATAGTATTCAATAATTAATTAACTTTATATCATAGTTTTTATAGCGTTAGAAAGCGCTACTTTCCTTCTACATTTAAGCAAAGTTTTATTGTACAACTGTAAAGACGATTTGTATGGCACGTGTTAAAAGTATACCAATTTGGCTTTTTTGAGCGCTTTCAAATCTGGCCACTTTTTGACGAGTTTAAAGAATAAAAAAATGCGAAAAATGGCACAAATATTTAAAAGTGAATTATCTAGACCCAAAATGAACGATTTTATGATTTATCAATTATATAATGAAATATACGGTTTCAAAGTAAAAAGTGTCTATTCACACTCAACTTTCGGGTTCTATATCTGCGCTAAAATATAAGCAATTGAAAAAATTTTCATTTTGGGTCTAGAAAATTTGCTAAAGTTTATTCATATTTATTTTTGTGTTTATGCGTTGCGCATGCTCTAAGAAAAGTGGCCAAAACTGTTAAAATTCCTTTCTCCTGTTGTGTAGTTTGGCTTGTTGGCTTGGCTTGCTCCAAAAAATGTTTCACATGATGCCGCTTACTTCATTTGTCATTTTGTGTATATGAATCAATTTTTTACAGAGGTTATTTTCAAAAAATACAGTTTGAATCAACTAATTTTTTTCAAAAATTTAAAAACCACTGCACATTCGTTAGTACCACCTTAAGGTGTCGCTCTGAATAACCGACTTTGGGCGATAAAATTTTTCACGTAAGTTTTCGTTAATTAACTCAAGAAGAAAAGTTATTGCAAATTAAATTAGCTTTCATTTGATGTATATAACGTCAAATTTTTTTCAACTTGAATTTTAACCTAATTTTCAATGGGAAAAAATCTTTAAATCGATATACCAAAAAATTCTACATGGCTTTTGGTACTTTTTGAAACAGCTCTTTGTAGGTAATTGCTAGTTGCAACTTTTCAAAATGTCGTTTGTGTAGGCAAACCTTTCTAAAAAATTTTGGAAAATACATTGACCAACATTGACAAAAATACACTATTTTTCAAACTAATTTTTCTTTAGCTACTTTTTGGCTTCTGAAACTTTTCTCAACGGATTTTAGTACAGAAAATTTAGCTCTATTTTTTGGAAAATACGTATGTGTAGGCGAATTTCAGGTTTCTGAAATTGGGCTATAGCGTAAATTTTTTTTAAGATTACTGTCAGCTGCGAAAACCGATCCGCTTGAAACTTTGCAGACTGTTAGAGCAGATGCATATGGAGGCGCCGAACTTCTTGAATTGTAATTATTATGATTTGGCTCAATATGATAGGTTTTTTAAAACGTCAGTTTTGATAAAAATTAAAATAAATAAAAATTTGTCGCTGGTAACGAAAATTCGACAAAAATGGCACCTAAGCAAGATACTTGTCTTTAATTTAAGCTATAGACTGTTAAATTTGGTTGAGGCACTACTGAGCTACGTCATTTCAAAAATTAGTCAAATTTTTAAAAATTTTAATTTTGATGCAGTCATAAAATTTGCTAAAATGTTCCGAGACTCATCAAACTTCGCAAAAATGCTTGCCTGGTGTTCATCTTGATTGCACTAAGCAAAAAAGTTTGTATCGGCAAGAAACAAAATATTATAGCAATTTGATTTATTGGAAGTTACTCAGAGCGCCCCCTTAAGGGGGCGCTCCGGGAATCAAGGATTTGGGCCGTATTTTTTAAAAACCGCCAAAATGACTTATCATTCTTGAAGAAAAGTTGCCCAAAATGCTATTTCTGATGTTTTGACGTGCATATCTCCATAGCAAAAAATTTGGAAAAAATTGGACAATTTACTGATTTTATTCGACTTTTACACAGATTCAGCAAGTAAGCCAGTGCATCAACGCTTTTTGAGGTTTTGCAAACAGACGATACGTAGATTTTATTAGTCGTAATGAAAAATTAAAACAACTTTATTGCGTTCTGTGCAAAAAAAATTGCGCAAGAAACCATTTTCAGAAGCAGCAGACTCAAATATAGGCTGTGTGAATACAAAACCAATTTTTCGGCATTCGATTATAAAATGCTGGTAAGATATTTTCCTACAAATTTTTGCACAATTATAGCCTTAGCCTCTGCGCAGTTGAACAATTTTTTAGTTTTTTAAAATAAAGCTTAGAAATTTTTTTATATGACTTTTATTTCTCAGAGTTCGACTTCGAAAACACATAATGACATTTCTTATCCGAATCCGACACAAATGTTAAAAACCAAATTAATGTTCAACTAGAAAAGCAAATAAGCTACATTTTGGTATATAAAGTGTGACTATACGCAAAGTATAAGCAGAGTTATCGTTGCCGAAAATTTACTCACGTTTGGTGCTCTGGGAGTCACGTGACATGATCACGTGATTTGAAATTTTGCCTCCAGTGTTCTTTTGTGCCATACTACATATATGTATAGTAAAGTTTGACATTTGCCAACTTTTTTGCCAATTTTCGATGTAACCCCCAATTCCCGGAGCGCCCCCTTAAGGTGGTACTAACGAATGTGCAGTGGTTTTTAATTTTTTGGAAAAAATTAGTTGATTCAAACTGTAATTTTGGAGAATAACGTCTCTAAAAAACTGATTCATAGACACAAAATGGCAAATGAAGTTAAGGGTATCGTGTGAAAAATTTTTAGGCGCAAGCCAAGCCAACAAGCCAAACTACACAACAGGAGATTGGAAAACTTCCAATAAATCAAATTGCTATAATATTTGTTTCTTGCCGATACAAACTTTTTTGCTTAGTGCAATCAAGATGAACACCAGGCAAGCATTTTTGCGAAGTTTGATGAGTCTCGGAACATTTTAGCAAATTTTATGACTGCATCAAAATTAAAATTTTTAAAAATTTGACTAATTTTTGAAATGACGTAGCTCAGTAGTGCCTCAACCAAATTTAACAGTCTATAGCTTAAATTAAAGACAAGTATCTTGCTTAGGTGCCATTTTTGCTCAATTTTGTTACTAGCGACAAATTTTTATTTATTTTAATTTTTATCAAAACTGACGTTTTAAAAAACCTATCATATTGAGCCAAATCATAATAATTACAATTCAAGAAGTTCGGCGCCTCCATATGCATCTGCTCTAACAGTCTGCAAAGTTTCAAGCGGATCGGTTTTCGCAGCTGACAGTAATCTTAAAAAAATTTACGTTATAGCCCAATTTCAGAAACCTGAAATTCGCCTACACATACGTATTTTCCAAAAAATAGAGCTAAATTTTCTGAACGAAAATCCGTTGAGAAAAGTTTCAGAAGCCAAAAAGTAGCTAAAGAAAAATTAGTTTGAAAAATAGTGTATTTTTGTCAATGTTGGTCAATGTATTTTCCAAAATTTTTTAGAAAGGTTTGCCTACACAAACGACATTTTGAAAAAGTTGCAACTAGCAATTACCTACAAAGAGCTGTTTCAAAAAGTACCAAAAGCCATGTAGAATTTTTTGGTATATCGATTTAAAGATTTTTTCCCATTGAAAATTAGGTTAAAATTCAAGTTGAAAAAAATTTGACGTTATATACATCAAATCAAAACTTGATTTGCAATAAATTTTCTTCTTGAGTTAATTAACGAAAACTTACGTGAAAAATTTTATCGCCCAAAGTCGGTTATTTAGAGCGACACCTTAAGGTGGTACTAACGGATGTGCAGTGGTTTTTAAATTTTTGAAAAAAATTAGTTGATTCAAACTGTATTTTTTGAAAATAACCTCTGTAAAAAATTGATTCATATACACACAAATGACAAATGGAAGTAAGCGGCATCATGTGAAACATTTTTTTGGAGCAAGCCCAAGCCAACAAGCCAAGCTACACAACAGGAGAAAAGAATTTTAACAGTTTTGGCCACTTTTCTTAGAGCATGCGCAACGCATAAACACAAAAATAAATATGAATAAACTTTAGCAAATTTTCTAGACCCAAAATGAAAATTTTTTCAATTGCTTATATTTTAGCGCAGATATAGAACCCGAAAGTTGAGTGTGAATAGACACTTTTTACTTTGAAACCTTATATTTCATTATATAATTGATAAATCATAAAATCGTTCATTTTGGGTCTAGATAGTTCACTTTTAAATATTTGTGCCATTTTTCGCATTTTTTTATTCTTTAAACTCGTCAAAAAGTGGCCAGATTTGAAAGCGCTCAAAAAAGCCAAATTGAGATTATATTTTTAACACGTGCCATACAAATCGTCTTTACAGTTGTACAATAAAACTTTGCTTAAATGTAGAAGGAAAGTAGCGCTTCTAACGCTATAAAAACTATGATATAAAGTTAATTAATTATTGAATACTATCCTGTTGAAAAACACTGCACATTCGTTACTACCACCTTAAGGGGCGAATCAAGGATTTGGGCCGTATTTTTTAAAAACAGCCAAAATGACCCATTATTCTTGAAGGAAAGTTGCCCAAAAGACTATTTCTGATGTTTTGACGTGTATATCTCCATAGCAAAAAATTTGGAAAAAATTGGACAATTTACTGATTTTATTCGACTTTTACACAAATTCAGCAAGTAAGCCAGTGCATCAACGCTTTTTGAGGTTTTTCAAACGGGACGATTGGTAAACTTTGTTTGTCGTAATGAAAAATTAAAACAATTTTATTGCGTTTTGTGTAAAAAAATTGCACGAATAAAATTTTCAGAAGCAGCTGACAAAATATAGGCTGTGTGAATACAAAACCAATTTTTCGGCATTCGATTATAAAATGCTGGTGAGATAATTTTGTACAAAATTTTGCACAATTATAGCTTAGGCTCTGCGCAGTTGAACATTTTTTAGTATTTTAAAATAAAGCTTAGAATTTTTTTTAATATGAATTTTACTGCTCAGATTTCGACTTCGAAAACACATGATGACATTTTTCATCCAAACCCGACATAAATGTTGAAAAGAAAAATAATGTTCAACTAGAAACAAGCACATAAGCTACATTTGGGTATATAAAGTGTGACTATACGCAAAGTATAAGCAGAGTTATCGTTTGCCGAAAATTCACTCACGTTTGGTGCGCTTGGGGAGTCATGTGACAAAAATACCATGTGATTTGAAATTTGGCCTCCAGTGTTCTTTTGTGCCATAGTACATATATGTAGATGGTTTACATTTGCCAACTTTTTTGCAAATTTTCGATGTAACCCCTAGCCCCCTTAAGGTGGCGCTCAGGGGAACCGACTTTGGCGTTTAATTTTTTCGGCGACATTTTTGACCATAATGTCTTGAAGATAAGTTGTTCAAAATGAAAATAGCTTTCATTTGATGTGCATGTTGTATAAAATTTTTTTAAAAATTTTTGGACAATTTTGTAGCCGTAGCAAAAAAAATTTTTGTTTCCATATAAAATGATTACTCATATCATTGAAATATGCGGTTTCTTAACTTTAAATCGATGTATTGAACTTAAGAATACGTTGAAGTTTTGCTGAGTTATTTAGCCGTGAAAATAAAAAATCCAAAAAGAAAAAACCTACAAAGCTGATAAATCTTCGAAAAAATCTTCGTCAAATTTTTGATTTAATTTCTTAAAATATTGAGTATGGCTTTTTGTAACTTTTTTTAACGGAAATATGTAGTCATAGGAAAGGTCTAATTTTTGAAAAAGTGAAACGTGTGGACAAACCTTACATTTTTGCGTAGTGAAATCGACTACTTTTTTTTTGACCTGGGTCCCAGCTGTCGTTTGTGATTCAGTCTAAAATTTGCACAATGAAAGAAAAAACATAAATGCAGACGTGAAAGTTTTTCGATTTTCAAATTTTGGCCCACAGCACTTTTTGTAGTCGCTCAAACACGACTGATTTTTGAAAAATCAACTTTTTGCAAAATCAAAAATAAAAATGAAAAATCGAAGATCAATCACGTCTAGATTTTTGAGAGATCTTTCTATTGATACCAAGATCATCAAAATCTGTTGGTATTTTCGCCTAACTAGGTCAAAAACAAAATTAATGTGAATAGGAAATTTGACATGGTCATAAAATTTGACACATTCACACTAAAGTGCTGAACTGTATTGTAAATAGGTTTTTTTGATGTCTCTTTGATATACAATTAAAAGTGGTATTGCTATTGCTATTGTACTTAGCCTAAGTGCTTATTTGTTGCCTAAAGTGATACCTTAAGGTGGTACTAACGAAATGGGCTAGTGTTTTTCAACAGGCTGGTATTCAATAAATAATTAACATAAGAGCACATTCTTTATACCGTTCGAAAGCGCTACTTTCCTCCTATATTTTAGCAATGTTTTATTACACAACTATAAATATGATTTGTATGGCACGTGTTAAAAGTGGACCAATTCAGCTTTTTTGAGCACTTCCAAATTTGTCCACTTTTTGCAGAGTTTCAACAATAAAAACATGCGACAAATGTAACAAATATTTAAAAAGAAATTATCTAGACCCAAAATGCACGATTTTTTGATTTGCCAAATATTAAACGAAATATAAGCTTTCAAAGTCAAAAGTGTCTATTCACACGCAACTTTCAGGTTCTATATCTACGCAAAAATAAAAACAATTTGAAAAATTTTCAATTTGGGTCTAGAAAATTTGCAAAAGTTTATTCATGCTCATTTTTGTGTTTATGCGTTTTGCATGCGCTTAGAAAAGTGGCCAGAACTGTTAAATTTCTATTCTCCTGTTGTGAGAGGTTGGCTTGTTAGCGTGGCTTGCTCCTAAGAATTTTTCACATGATCCCGCTAACTTCATTTGTCATTATAAGAATACGAATTAATTCATTGCTGACTTTAGTCTCGAGAAAATGTCGTTTGAATCAATTAAATTTTTTCAAAAGTTTAAAAAAACTGCACATTCGTTAGTACCACCTTAAGGTGGTACGAACGAATGTGCAGTGTTTTTCAACAGGCCAGTATTCAATAATTAATTAACTTTAGAGCATACTTTTTATATCGTTAAAAAGCGCTACTTTTTTTCTACATTTAAGCAAAGTTTTATTGTATAACTGTAAAGCTGATTTGCATGGCACGTGTTAAAAGTAGACCAATTTGGCTTTTTCTGAGCACTTTCAAACCTGGCCACTTTTTGAAAAATTTAAAGAACAAAAACATGCAAAAAATGGCAAAAATACTTAAAAGTGAATTATCTAGACCCAAAATGCACCATTTTATGATTTGTCAATTATTAAATGAAATATACGGTTTCAAAGTAAAAAGTGTCTATTCACACTCAAATTTTGGGTTTTATATTTACGCAAAAATATAAGCAATTTAAAAAATTTTCATTTTGGGTCTAGAAAATTTGCAAAAGTTTATTCGTGTTCATTTTTGTGTTTATGCGTTGCGCATGCGCTTAGAAAAGTGGCCAAAACTGTTATATTTCCATTCTCCTGTTGTGTAGTTTGGCTTGTTGGCTTCGCTTGCTCCTAAAATTTTTCACATGATCCCGCTAACTTCATTCGCCACTTTGTGATATGAATCAATTTTTTACAGACTTTATATAAAAAAATACAGTTTGAATCAATTATTTTTTTCAAAAATTTAAAAACCACTGCACATTCGTTAGTACCACCTTAAGGTGGCGCTCCTGAAATGTGACTTTTCAAAAAACGGCAGTCTGCGGCAAGTTTTAGATGCACAATGGCAAGCTGATGTAAAAGTAGGCCTAAACACAAAAAATGAAGTTGATTGATACAAATTAGCATTCACTGTAGAGCAAACGTGAGTGGAATTTCGGCTTGCGATTTCTCTTCACAAGTAACTTGTTTTTGCACAATCAATAACTCATTTGTTCGCCTCAAGGTGATCGAGCGGTCGCAAAATATCATTTTTGATGAATTTGATTGATATATTGAAAAACACTAAAATCACGATTTTCGAAAAACATAAATTTGACTAAATTTTTTAAATACTATCGATTTGCTCAAAATCAAATTTTGCGACCGCTCGAAAACGCGTAGGTGCATTTATGTGCCAAGTTTTAACTTTTTTTTGTTGAGCCAATTTTTTAAAATCGCAAGCCGAAAGTTTACGTTTGTATCCACACGCACTATATTTCTGTCTCATGCAAAAAATATTGCGTTATTTCACAAAAAATTACACCACACTCAATGAAACACCAAAAATTTTAAAGTGTGTTTAACTAAAACGCAGCTGGTTGTGTTTTTCAGTCTTTCAAATTCGATTACATACGTGTAAATGCATTGGCTTGTAAGGCGATTTCTGAAAAAAATCTATTTTTCTTGCTCAAAAAGCTAAATAATTAAAAAAAAAATTTTCATGTGATATGGGCATCAAATTGAAGGAAATTCACTTCTGAACAACTACAACAACAATTTAGTCGAAAATCATTTTTCGAAATTGGGGATAACTTCAAAAATTATGACCAATAAGATTGTCATGTCAGTCTGGGGCCGCATTCTCTAAAATTACCTGCAGGTAAAGTTAGGCTAACTTTACCCACAGGTAAAGTGAAGGTAAAGTCGTATTCTCAAACATTGACTAACGCCAACGTGATAGCTATAGTTACCTTTAATTTTCGGTCCAGGAAACTGTTTTATCTTGTTGCGCACACAGAAAAACCGCCACTCTTAATTTGGTCTTAATTTGGTCTTAAATTTTTAACATTTAAGACTATTTTAAGAGCTTTAATTTGGTCTAAAATTGGTCTAAAATTTTAAGACTAAATTCAGACCATTTAGCAGCAAAAGTTAATGTATTGTGTACTTTTTTAACCTCAACCCTCTACGTTAATCGTGTTTTCAATTTTAACTTTACCTTTACCCACAGAATTAACTTTACCTTCACCTTACCTGTGGGTAAAGTTAACCCAACTTTACCTGCAGGTAATTTTGAGAATACGAAGTTTGACCATCAGAAGAACGTTTAATAATACATTTAGTTCAGCTTTGTTTGCAATATCAGCTCATTTATACCAAAAAATGTCAATTTTTCCAACTACGTACCACAAATATATAGGTTTAATAAACATCGTTAAACTTACCTCACATTCACATCAATTGCTACTGTTTATTTTTGCGTAGACAATAAATTAATTGCATTTTCCAAGAATAAATAGCCATCTTTGGTTATAAGTAGCAATTTTCAATAAATCCAGTTGCCATAATTACGAATTCAAACGTCACTGATGCTCAGCATCAAGCTAGAGCTGACAGCCAATTTCGGTTCAAGAGTTCAGCTTTATTTATAATTCCACAATAGCAAGTGCCCTTTTATTTAATGCAAGCAACTTTTCAAGTTTTGGTGTATTTGGAAAAAAATTGGCAATTCTTAGACTCGGCCCGCGCGACACGGCCCGGCCCGCGCAGCTTCCTTAAGGAAGAAACTGTACATCGTTATGAATACCCTATCTGGGTCTATAAAACTTGGCTAGTTTATTCTAGTCAACTGATGTTCGAGTTGCTTATTTAGGAATCGCAGATTTTTGCATTTAGTGGCCCACTTTTAGTCCTACTGCCGCACAACCAAACCTATGCTTAAATTAAGCGATGTGAAGATTTGACAGTTTCTCTATCGATTGTTGGCTGCGCGATCTCTCCACGACACACGTAGGTAGAAAAGGCCAAAAGGCAATAGGTGGCAACCTGAGGTTGCCAACTTAGAAAAAATTGTTTTTTTGATAAAATAATTACTTCTATTTTTTCCACGATGCTTTCTTTATTTTGTCTTAATACGCAGGGAGTCATGTAGGCCCACTTTTGCTTGCCTTTGATAACTTTTTAAGACAAACTGAAGCTCACTAAGAGAATAACTAGTCAAAAAATGGTCATAACTATACTCTCAAGCTTCAATTACTAAAGTCTGACCAAAAAAGGTTGAGTCACTTAATGTTTTGCTTGTTGCATAAAAATGGTAAGAGATAGCCCCAACAAAGTACATATATTCTTGACCCTTGGGACGAGTAGAATTTCGTAGTGACCATCACTGGTCACTACTGGTCACTCTGACGAAAAAGTTACTGTACGCCCACAAAAATCACAAGTAACATTCATGATATATTGTAAGTTCATGTCCATCAGACGAACTTTCGAATGAGCTATAGATGTCCACTCAATGTCCACTCAGTGTGTCCACTTATTAGCTTTCAAAGAAAAAGTGCATTTTTGCGTCTAAAACGACTCCTGGACATTTTTTTCGGCCAATTTCTTTTTTATGTTGCAGACGACAATGCTGGCTAAGTTTTACAATTGATTATTGTAGTATATTGTATTGTATTTAGGTATTGTATTTTAGGTAAAAGATTAGAATGTATTTGATAACATATATAGTATTGGTTAATGGATGATAACATCGATTTATAAAAAAACTAGGTACTACCTAGTTTTGGCAAAGTACTACCTAGTTTTCCCACGAAACTCGGTAAAAACTAGGTACTTTTACCTAGTTTACCTAGTTTTGCGAAATTTTACTTTACTTCACCTAGTTTCGAAAAAAACTAGGTTGCCACCACTACCCT
>JASANF010004074.1:0-117610 GCA_030248245.1 Trissonchulus sp. WLG1_4 | reverse complement strand
AGAAAACGTGTTTGATTGGTTCGCTGAAACGGACACAAGAGCAATGACAATATGTTTGACTTGGACTAGGTTTAACTTGACCACCAATCCTGAATCTAGCCAATAACACAATGCCATACGACACTGTTGACGTGGTAGTAACCAGTTGGGAGTGTTAGATGATTTCTTGCAATGCATTTTTCCTTTTGCCATTTGAAAAATCGCCGCGAATATCTTTTAACAAATAATCGAAATCGTTATTACCAGTCAACCTTAATGAGAGAAAAGGCACATCAAATTCGGCAAAGCATAAGTTCAAATCAAAATGTCATGATAAAGAGTCTAGTTAGGACTTGTTAATCCAAAATTAATTAATCTAGGATTCTGGAAAAATATCTTTGGTTAAATGTAGCCACATTTTCAAAATTAATTCGTAAGAACGTAAGAAAGTTGAAAACTAATTAATTATATAATTCAATAAAAATCCAGCTCTGATGCAGCTTTCATGAATGGTTTGATCAAAAAAGGCAGTTCTTTTTTGTTCTGGATAAAAAATAAAAACTACAATATTAAAGCCATTTAAAAATCAGCGCCTATACTAGTACATGATAATATCGAAGTCTATAGCTGCAAACATTCTCCTTCAAAAACCTGGTCCATACTTGTCCGCATGGGCGTAGCCAGGGGGGGGGGGGAATGGGGGGAATTCCCCCCCCCCGAATTTTTTTCCGACTGAAATTTTACACAAGGGTCCCCCCTTTGGTTTTTATGGTCCGGCCGGAAAAAATTTGCTGATACGTCTCCAACTGACCAAATTTGGCATAAAAATCAAAAATTTCCTCAATTTTTTCTGGGGGCTGCCGCCCCCAGACCCCCGCAACCTTGTGGTTCACTGTTTCTTGCTTTTGTGTTCCATTAAAGCGTGTCCACGTGTATATGAGTGCATTGTGCACTATTCATTTGCTTAATACACTGTTAAATGTATCTTTTTAGCTGTTTTATCGCAGCTAAAATGACATTTTTAGTAAATTTGCGGCTCGTAGTGTCATAAATCTTCTCAAAGTTTTCAAATTTGTTAGCTTCTGGACCCTTGTCGGTCCAGCAGTTTTGTAATTTTTGGTGTTTTGAGCTCCCATTTTACGTTCGATGCCGCTCTGGTCAAAAAATTAGCGTCGTTTTTGAACGAAATATGCTAATAAGTGTCGTTTTTTGCGTTAAAATTGCAATTACGTGCATTTTAACACATTTCAAAAAATCGAAAAGTCATTCCCCCCCCCCGAAATTTTTTCCTGGCTACGCCACTGCTTGTCCGTAAGAATGTCCATTTGCCCATCAGAACAACTGACAGTCAACTCTAGTACAAAAACTTGAATCACCCTAAACGACCGATTTCTGCATACAGAATCGACTACCAGTACAGATCTATATCTCAAATCTTACTGTGATATATTATATCTTATACCAATTTCACGTCCTAGCATGCGCACAAAACTTATTAAGGGGGGAGGGGCTACCTAAAAAAGTGAAATTTTAGGTTCTCCGATTCGCTTCAAATTTGCACGCAATGTAGCCCCAGGGAAGCCGCATCGCAGATGTAACAAACTGGAACCAATGCTTTCGCCAATTTTTCACTAGAGACTCCCAAAAATTCAATTTTACGTGTAAATCATAGGAGCAAAAAAAGTTTTTTGTGGTTGCAAAGCGCCCCTTTACTCGAAACTTTTGTCAACACTGACGAAGCTGATTTTCACATGATTCGAAAGCCTAACGTCATATCTCAACCTCTATGATCCATTTTTTTTAAATTGTTGCCCATGGCCTGAGCAATGACGTCAAATGTGAAATCACTCAAATTTGGCGGGTCCAAAAAACGGCCATTTTTTCACATTTCGCCCTCGATTTTAGATTTGAAAATACATATCAAAAATCCGAATCATACGTTTTTGCGCATACTTGTGGGCTACTACTATGCCAAGTTTCAGCCTGATTGGCTTAATGTGGTTTGTGCTAGAACTCTCCAAATAAGGGCTACTTTTCGGCTTTTTGGCGTACTTTTGCCTATGTAAATACACTGACAAACGCACTGAACCAAAAGTGCACCTTCAAGCTTAATTGTTCTTATCTGAGGTAGAGGTGCCTTGGGGGAGTAACATAGTTGTGAAAATAAGCAATATTGGATTACTTTGATTTTTGACCTGGGTAGCCCCCCCCCCCCCTTAAGTCCGGTTCATACTTGTCCTTAAGGATAGGCACAAGGACAAATTTTGATCAGCTGCAGTGACGTATTTACCAAAGCATTTGGGCTAATTTTTTGCAAACGATCTGGATGTGACCCAGACTTGCCTCAAGGGAAACATCAACAAAATTGGCCAGGTAGTTTTCTTGGAATCGCTTAAGGACAAAACGATGAGGACACGGACAAGGACGAGTATGAACCGGGCTTTAGCGGGCAAAGGGACATAGATAGGGGACAAGAATGAATCAGCCTTCAAATGGCCGTTTCCTTCTGCAGTTGTGGCAAAGCCTGGTCACTGGGGAAGAGGTCACTGTCCCGAAGCAAGGGTCCGTTCTCATGGCACAGGTCGGCGAGGGTGCGGACAGGCTCACGGGCCTCTGGAATGACCAGGGGATACTGCTCGGCCCGGTGAATGGCCAGTGCTGGGCCCCAGTCGCTCCGAGGACAGTTCACATCACGCATGCGCTAAAATACAAAACTAAGCCTAAACCTAAGTGACGCCTCCACTCGTAACACCAATTTACTTTGCAAGCAACTGCCATGACATTCAATACAACCCAAAATATAATAAGCGGTAGCCAAAACATTGGGCTGCATGCCCTTTCCTCGCTGAGCGAAGTGGCAAGCACAACCCCTAGCCCAGATGCCGCTTTCGCTTCGGAGGGGGCTAAGGGGCTAGGCTACACCCCCCCCTAGAACATGTTTCCGCGACCTCGCGAAAGAGCTGATGTTTTGCTGTCGTAAATATACGGATAGCCAAAGCGTATCTAGTTAAGGCATAAACTACAGGCATAGAAAGAGTGAAATACAGAGTAGAACAAATGGTTCATAAAGATAATGAGTAAATGAGCTTAATGTACCAGTGTCAGTAAAGTCATCCTGTGAATAAGTACAGTAACTGTTCTAGAATTTATTGTTCTGTTTATTGATTGTCTTTCTACTCGGAATCTCGGCTCGTCTGTGCGGCACCCTGGGTCGCGCGCTGTGCAACCACTGTGGGATCTATGGGATGGCCGATAACACAGCCACCTACTGGATGCAGCACGCCATACGCGTCCACGAGGGTCGCCACATGGACCAGCTAGTAGTAGACCTACATAGACCAACTATGGTAGTTCTAGGGGCTAGGCTACATAAGCACTTAAAAAAATTTCCAATATATACGTCTCAATTAACCAAATTTGACCTTAAAATCTAAAAATTTTCCAAATTTCTTCTGGAGGCGGCACTAACATATTGAGTCATTTGGATAAGCTACTAGGTTTTTCGACACCGCCAGACCCCCTATGGTTTTTTGGTTTTTATGGCCGGCTAGAAAAAATTTACCAAGGCTGTCTTTCTGTCAACTTCTCAGACGTCAGCCGTGTGGCTATATGCAGTTCATAAAGAACCTGTACGCCGCCACAGTTCCAGACAGTACGTGAAAACCATAAGGCTAGCAATGGCGAAATTTTTTAGACTTACCTGTAGTGTTTGTGACCGGCAGCAAAAGCCGGTAAGAGCCGGCCGGAGCGGCCGAATTTTTAGATAAAACCAATTAATCAAGTCCAGAGTGTCATTTTGGCATAAACTTAGCCTGCCGGATTGTTATGCCGGCCTAATTTTGTCAGTCAGTTGAATCTGGTTGACCGGCCGGCCGGCCGGCTGACTGTAGCCGGCCGGTCACAAACACTACTTACCTGAATTTTTTGATCATGTTTTAGCCATTTTGCCAAAACAAATTCGCCATAAAAAATTTCCAAAACTATAACTATCCAGTATTCATCAAACTTTGTCCAAGATTCGATAAAAATTTTCGTTTCGCCTCCAAGTATAGGCAGACTCTGCAACTTGCACGTAACTTGGACCTCCAAGCACGAAACAAAAATCAGTCCTCAAGGTTTGGCCAATCTTTAACACATGCTCGTTCACGACATATTATTATAGATATTCCAAAAAAACCAAGCCTATTATTATCAGCTACACCATAATGTGGCTGCAGTGCAGTTATAGACGATCACGAGTATTAAGTAATTAAAAATCTAAATTTATTTACAAGCCAAATTAATTTTAATATCAGACGAGTGTTTGCTCCCAACCTCCACACAGCTTCCACCGGCACAACAGAGCTGCAATAAGGCAGTGAGGGGAATTGCGGAAACGCTGAGGAAGGAAATGCCCCAGCCGGCTAGCTCGGCCCACGGAGGGAACGCGCGACCATCGTACTGCAGGCCTGAGGAACCAAGCCAGCTGAACAACATCATGCTCTGAAAACAAAACACTCATACTTATTAAATAATTAATTAAGTAAATAATTGAGTAATATTATTACTTCAATTATTATACATAATAGGGCAAAAAAGTTAAAACTTTAACTAAAATGAAAAAAGTCAAAGGTCATACTCTAACTTTAATTACAAAAAAGTTAGGGTCTTACGTCTTTAACTGCAAAAAAGTTAGGCTCTTACGTCTATAACTGTAACTTTACTTCCAATTCAAACAGCCTTACTTTAACTTTAATGCAAATGGTTAAACTTGTTTGCCCTAATATATACATAATAATATAATACTATTTGGCTATTAAAGTAGTCACTACTAGCAATAATTTACTCACAAGTCACAATATTCACTATCATAAGTCAATTTAGTCACAACTCTGAATATTCACAATGTATTTTATTCACTAATCAGAACAAAATCATTGCTTCGGAGCACAAGGCTTTCATATTCTCAACTTGAACAACTTAAACTTCAAATTTAATTATTCACAAAAAAATCTACCTCGGAAATGTAATGTTTATTCGCTAACAAAATCAACCTAACAACGCTAAACTTTTATAGCAGGAAAAAAAACTACGAATCCATAAAGGAGGAAAAAAACAAAATAAATATTACTGCTAAGTATATACAAAAGTCACCATAATAACGAGTTAAGAGTTGAGCGTTAAAAAACAACAAGCACTAAAATGACAGCAAGACATTACCATAATCATTATAGGTGTAACAAATTTCCACATAATTTTCCAGTACAAAAAAGGGGGCGGATAAAATCGAAGCATCCATTTCATATTGTCCATAAAATTGTCAATGCCTGAAATGCACAAATTGTCTGTATTATAGGGTATCAAGTAATTATTTGAGTAATATAATATTAAAGCAACTGATTATGCTTCATTAATTATTTATCAAAATTTGAATATTTTATTATCCCAAAAAGTTGTCTAAAAACCCAACTAAACTCTCTCAAATACCACACTTACGCCAAAAAACACAATATCCCGATCGTTCCACACGTTAATTCAAGCTAATATAATCTAATCCCTACAGAATTTGCTTAAAAAATTATTTTTTTTTGTTTTGTTCCCAATGCTAAAGTACCGACCATAGACCCAGGAAATAGCCATGGCCTCGAAAAACCCAATGATGAGCAAGGACCAGCCAACCGTGTAGTGCTGCACCAGTTGGTAAATGTACATTCCGCCCTAAAACACAATTATAGTAGCATCCAACAGCGCTCACATCTTCACCAAAAGGTTCCGCTTTGGCGTTAACGAAATGAATTTGAAGCTAATCCAGCACTACAATTATTAATCTTCGTTATTATTAATTAATCTAATATTATTATTAATCCACAACTTTTGGCACATAATAAGTCGCACTAGAACAGCTAAATGGGCAAAAAAAACAAAGTTTGCCATAAATAAATAAATATATATATATATATATATATATATATATATATATATATATATATATATATATATATATATATATATATATATATATATATATATATAATATATATTATATATATTATATATATATTACATATTTATATAATATATTATATATATATATATATATATATATATATTATATATATATATATATATTATATATATAATATATATATAATTATATTATATTATTACAAAGTACCGTTCTTTGGACCGATTTCACATTTCAACAAAACTTTATTCTAGTGACCACACCTGAGTGCATAGTGGCACGCCCATGGCGTAGAATATGACACTGCAGAGACAAAGGACGTGTCGGTGGTTTTTGCGCAGTCGTTCGGGAAAATGGTCACAGATGGCCGTCACCACCGTCTCCATGATGAAAAACTGGAACCCACAGGCTCACTCTACAAAGCTGTATTAGCCACGCCTTTGTCACCTCGAAAAAATTGCACAATGACCTCTGAGGACGCCAAATATTTGAGGAGGAAATGTCAAATTGCGTTTGTCATCATAGCCATTAAAACGTGCTTATGCCTCCCTTTTCCCCACTGGGACTTTACCGCCTAGACAGCCCCCGGATATGCCAAAACTATAGACGGGCGGTCGGGGAGCTCACACAGAGTGCATGCCCAATTATCCATGCCCAATTAAATACTAATTAATGAAAGAGGTAAAAACAATCTTTCTTTCAAAACTAAACTTTCCAGTCCAACTCCAGTTCAAACAACAGGACACTTCTGCCAGGTCATAGAGCATCAATAAATTACGTCCAAAAACACTTCCGATTCAAAGAAAGTAAAACTTTTTCGCATCAAATTAGTAGGCTCTGTTTAAATTTATTTTCAATCAAAAACGGATAATTTTGTATATCCTGCAGAGCAGTGGACCACTGTTGGCTGACCTGAGTCTCAATGGCCAAAAGAATGAGCAGCAGAAAGAACAGCACGGCCCAGAGCGGCGCCAAGGGCAGACGGCCAATCAGCTCCGCGAACAAAACAAACAACAGATGCACGCCTAAAAAATAAAAAGAAAACAATAAATAAATAAAAATAATAGAATAAAAATAAAACAGCTCGATTTTACAAAAGCAGCCAAAGTGATGAACATTAAAACCTGCATGGCAAAATGGCCAGCGTAGAGAAACTGCCTGACAATAATTCTTCTTTTTTAAGAGATACGTGTTGCAAAAGCAGTCGATTTTGCGCGACTATATAAAAGTTTTTTTCAGTGAAAGATAGGTTATTGTTATTTATATTTTAAAAATCTGGGGGAGAGGCAAATATTTTTGCCAAGTTTCAGCAAATCCAATAGTAACAGTCATTTGGCACAGACATCAAGGAAACCGCAAAGTCGGAAAAATGACATTTTGAAAACCTATTCAGAGTTTGATATTTTCGTCACAAAAAAATTCTTTTTGTTTAAATTCTTTACACAGACTAAAAGCACATATGCTCTAGTTTATGCACACAAAATTTAGTGCAAATTGTTTCAGTGGTTACGGAGTAATACCTGTTTGAACTGTGAAATTGTGCGTAAACTGTGAAGTACTCACAGCAATAATGATAAATTGTGAAAAATTTAGACACTTATTTTAAAATCAAAAGAAAAACGAACCTTCATTTTTTATTTTTCTTATTTGTGGGAAAAACTGTTTAGCCCCAAAACATTACATATACTTCACAAGCTGGCCAATCTGACATCTGCCTCGATTTTTTGAACTTTTATGTCTCTATTGTGTGATGTCTGGCTCACAAATGGTGATTGGTTCAAAATATTGGTAGATACTGGTAGTCTGGTGTCTGGCAGTATTTATTTGATACCATATGGTCACTAGTTTCTCAGTGAATGTACAACTTCAAAGCAAAAAGCTCTCGTTTTGCAACCTCTTGAGCAAAACTGCTTTGGCGACACTACCACCTTAAAAGAGGGTTAGTCAATAGTAAGAGGACACCTATAAATTTTAGTTGCACACTCGGGGGCCAGTGCGTTCCTTCTAGCAGGTGAGCGTAGTTAGGTACCATAATAATTTTGCTCTCAGTGTGCCCCTGTATTCACAGAAATGGATTCAGTAAAATCTATTTCATTCGTAATCTGTTTAAAATATATTTAATAATTACCTTTGCATGGTGCATTTAATTAAGAAGGGTTTTCATGTTTATTTTTTAATTTTGCTTGCTGCTTGCTTGCTGCACGACGCTGTTATTTGTAGTCAGTGTAAGTGTAACTGATGGCGCACACAGCTTGCACTAACATACACTTACTATGCATTTATTTCTGGTTTATTTCATGCTTGCTTAGTTTTTTTAGACGGTGCTGGTGAGTTTATTTAGTGTAGTTTGGTTTAGTTATATTACGTATAATTAATTTTCACACCTTAGGTTGGCGCTTGCCATTCTTTAATTGCGCCGCTCCCCTCCAAAACGCGCTCAAGTTATTTTATTGCTTGACCAATCGCCATGTTATTTTACGTGTCGCTGTTGCTTGTGTGTGTATACTTTCAGTGCATGTTCCTTGGTATCGTTTGCTACCTCGCGATCTCAGTGACCGAAAGTTAAACAACGACCTTAATATCTAATATCTATCTTTTTTAATATCTAGGTTGAAGAAACTAGGTATGTCGTTTTTTGTGCTGGATAGTGTATATAAGCATAACCATGGTTATCGCTGTTTTCCTTTTGCAAGGCTAACCTTGTCAATTTGCTGTTTATCTGCTTAGAATTCACTCAGGTATAGAGATATCCATAACACAACAGTGAAAATGTCTACAGCAGTGACATCTGGCGTCCACTAAAGTTTTATTTTTTCGCTTTTAGGCGGTCGCGCTTACGTATGTCTTGTTTATTGATTGTGGCTCTTGCATAATCCGTGCTTTTGTTTGCTTTTGTTTTGTCGTTGCCGGCATTTTCACAATAAAACGAGTATCGTAAGTTTTCGGAAAAGTAAGTTAAATATTATATTAATTAATATATACGTATCTGGGAACTCCCTCATTGAGCTAAATGTTCGCTTACGCCAAGGCCAACCGGCTTCGCGGAAGTGCCCCAGTCACTGGAAGGGCCCCTCAACACACGCACGCAGACCTTAACAGGGCGTAGTCAGACTGTCGAGACTATAAGTATGAATTAGAGCAAAAACGACCACCTAACCTTTCCAAAATTCATCCAAGTCTGTATCCAAAATTCTTATCTTCATAGATAAGCCTTACACATCGTAAAAAGATATCAATATATAACTCTAAAAATGTCCATTAAAAATAATGCACTAATCTAGGGAACTGGAACTTCCGAGGTCATTTTTTGATATAAAACGTCTACTGCATCCGTAACACTACATCGAGTACCTGCTTAATACTAGAATGAAAGCATTTTTTCCACACCTAGCCAAACGTGGTTATTCCATATATGCTTTGCAGAAATAACGAAAACTAACATTAAAAAGTCTACACTCACCGACTCCAGATCCATTTCCGCCGTCATCTCCTTCCCCCAGTTTCTGACTATGCCCTGTACTTCGCTTGTACAGAAATGAAACAGCATGGAAAGATTTGATTAACATTACGCCCGTTTGTAAACGGTAATTAGGGTCCAGTTGACTGGGGCGGGCGACACGGGACAGCCAGCAAAACCGGGCCTTCCGCTCCATGTGAATCTTTGCATTACTTAGTGGCCCCCCGCAGCCAGGCACTACATACACAATTATTAGCTTGCATGCATGTGTATATATTTAATGCCTGCTGTTTTGCCACGGTGATCTGACCGTCGTAGGTTGGGATCGACTGCGTTGTTTCCGAGCATCTGTAGTTGAGAGGATGGTAAAAAAAAAAAAAAAAAAAAAAAAAAAGTTGCACACTAGTCGCCTTTAAAACCGCAGATTTTCGACCAGTATATAAGTAATAGTTTCATGTGGGGAACATAACCTCAGCAACAAAACCTATGGCTCCAAGTAACTAATAACTATGATGACTACTACTACTACTACTACTACTATAATGATAGTACTGCCAACTTAATTATACCCTGATTTCGTTGGTCATAGGAGGCATGTTAGCTGAGCAGCGAGCGACCTTAGCACGGCGAAGGTTGAAAGGCTGACACAGCACCGAACTCAGCACATTAGCTAACCCAATCACCCAGACGTCTTTGAAACGCGACAACGCGAAACCGACTGGCAGCTGCAGCGGAGGAATCTACAACCCTGCACAACTTGGTATGATGCAAATTAGATTTAGCGGGGATGGCAATAAAAGTTTCGCAAGCTTTTGCGTACTGGAATATGTTAAAACAAACCAAGTAATGGTAGTCTATAAGATAAGTGCGCAATCATTTCAGGCGCGCAGGTTAAATCAAGATTCAATTGGATAAGGTCTCTTCTGTATCTTAAGCTTGTACTTAGTGATAACACAAGTAGTCTCAAGTCTTCGTGAAGTTAGCACGATGCACTAAAACAAAATAGAATTAAGCGACACTCGTAACAACCGTATGAGTCAGACACGCTCTCTGGACTTCTTACCTTAGATACAACAAAATTTGGTTTTGTAGCTGCCGACATGAGGATTTATTTCTATTTTGAGATGAATTGATTAATAGCACATGACAATATCTATCGGAGTAAAAATTAGCTAACTGCTAAAACTTAGACAAAGCTAATATAACGGTAGGCGGTGTCTACTGTCAGTGTCAGCAACGTACAAACAATTGAAAATAGGTATTCTGGCATTAACCAAATGAATCTAAGGCTCGATTACATACTTTCGTCCGTACAACCGCTCAGCCGACAAAATGACGAAATAATGACGTCACATGCGCTAACTGATCCCACTGCACTAGGCTGCGAGTGACGTCATTCTGCCGGCTGAACGGACATACGGACGAAAAGTATAAATCGAGCCTAAATGTAATCTATTGAATCCCATGTTGCAGGTCGTATGTACTTATATACTATATATACTTATATATATTACTATATATACTTTATATATATTATATATAAAGTATATATAGTAATATATATAAGTATATATATATATATATATCTTTATATATAATATATATAAAGTATATATAGTAATATATATAAGTATATATATTTATATATATACTTATATATATTACTATATATACTTATATATATTATATATAAAGTATATATATAATATAAGTATATATAGTAATATATATACTTATATATATTATTATAATACTTATATATATATATATAAAGTATATATAATAATATATATATACTATATATATATATATATATATATATATATAAAGTATATATAGTAATATATATAAGTATATATATAGTATATAAGTACTACGACCTGCAACATGGGATCAGTAGATACATTTAGCTTCGTTATGCTAGTCATATGTCCGTTTAGCGGCAGATCAGGTCACAGCAGCCCCAACGCCAGACAAAAACAAAAAAACTATATGTACTTATATATATTATTGTGGAATCGATTGTAACTGGCAAGAGTCACCAGACCACCCCAGCAGTTGACAAGACAGATATAACACCAGAGAGGTAGCGCTCAACTGAAACACAATTACTCTGAAGCCTGGGACAACGGAACCCTGCTGTCACACATGGGGTAATTGTGTTGTCTGGCTATTTTGCATAACTGAATTTAACCTCAGGATGGTTCATCCAAAAACTGGAACAGTAGGTAGTAGAGTTAAGAATTGAAAGGTAGATCAGAGCAGCTAAACTGGAAACAGTAGGAGAGCAGTTAAACTGGAACAGTAAATGTAGAGCAGTTAGACTGGAACAGTAGAGCGAGATAAACTGGAACAGTAATGATTCGGTAGAGAGTTGAAGTGGGAACAGTAGGTAGAGCAGTTAAACCTGAACAGTAGGTAGAGCAGTTAAACTGGAACAGTAGGTGAGAGCAGTGAATGGAACAGTAGGTAGAGCGGTTGAATCTGGAACAGTAGGTAGAGCAATTAAACTGGAACAGTAAGTAGAGCAAAGTTAAACGGAAGAGTAGGTAGAGCAGTTAAACTGGAACAGTAGGTAGAGCAGTTAAACTGGAACAGAGGTAGAGCAGTTAAACTGGAACAGTAGGTAGAGCAGTTAAACGGAACAGTAGGAAGAGCAGTTAAACTGGAACAGTAGGTAGAGCAGTAAATTGGAACAGTAAGGAGAGGAGTAAAACTCGAACAGTAAGTAGAGCAGTTAATCTGGAAACAGTAGGTAGAGCAGTTAAATTGGACAGGAAGTAGAGCAGTTAAACTGGAACAGTAGGAGCAGTAGTTAAAAGGAACAGCAGGTAGAGAGTTAATTAATGGAACAGGATAGAGCAGTTAAACTGGAACAGTAGGGAAAGAGCAGTTTGTCCGGAAACGCTAAGGGACAAAATCACAGGGAGAAAAACTAATATATAAATAAAGCATAAAAATGTAACATTTGTCTAAGATTAATTATAGCGTGCTATTCATACTGGCGAGACATGCTAAATTAGTTAATTAAGTTAATGTAATCCGAGTAAACCAAAGGGCCTAGTCTTGTTGATTAACTGACTAATCCAGTTAACCCACCTTAGCATCCAGCAGGCGTTCGTATTAAAAGCTAATGAATTGCAGAACACCACCGAGCGATCCTCGCAGCATCAGCGACCCGCATACCAGCAATAAGATCACGATACGGAGCCACGGCCGTCACGTAACCACCTAAAAGAGGATTAAATGGAACAAGTAACTCGAGGGATTAAATAGGCTAAACGGAAAACTTATGGATTAAACGCAGGGTTTTTTTGTGTAAAATAGGGTGTATTTACACATAGGCCGCCTAATGTACACAGAAAAAAATGGAAAAATACACACTGATTTACACAGCCCCATTTTGCCGCAAAAGTTGATGAAACGGCCTATTTTGGTTGTAAAAATTCACGAAGTGGCGATTTGTGCCTGTGATCTCTTGTCCTAACAAAATTAAGTCTAATTTTTTGACCCCAAAACAAAAAATCTCAGCTTCGTTGTTAAACGGCTTATGATTTTTTCTCATTTTAGCATTCGTTTTTATGCACTTGAAAGTTGACAGCTAGAAATCAGCTACGCTAAGACCTGTAGATCGCCAATTTGTTGTCCTACGTCAAACTACAGAAAAGTTTTTACACCCGGATTTGAAAAAAAAACGAGGTAGGATCTGGCTGATAGAACAACTCTTTATCTGTGTAAACCATGCATGTACACGGGGTCTCGGCCTGGGTGTAGGGCTTGTCTCAGATAATTTCGAAATTTTCAGGGGGGCTTGCCCCTGCGTGTCGGATACTTGAACTGACAAAACCGCAAACATTTTTAATTTATTATCTCATTTTTTATTTTCGTATGTAGTTTGAGTCTCAAAGTCGAAATATTACTTTTCACGTGAAAAAACGGTTAATTTTTACCGAAAAAAATGCTAAAATACACACTTTTAAAAATTTACACAACATACCCTTAATTTACACAGCAAATTTTTAATTTTACACAACATTTACACAGTCCGAATTTGAAAAAAAAAACCCTGATTAAACGGGTTAGAAGACTGTACGATTACACAGTAAACCTTATCATAATAAAAAAACATCAATAACCAAAAAATAAACTATCAAAAGAATAAAAGCCTAAAAAGGGACCTATAAACAACCTACTAGCAGTGGAACAAGAATCCCAGAAATAGCCTCAACTTCAAGTTGCTAAAGAAATAAACTTCCCGCGAACCCGCTTAGCTCCATCAAGTCACTTTGCCTGACAGTGTTTATCATTCAGCTATAACAAGGTATATCCGAAAAAGCCTTCTCTAACTAAAACTCTAGCTTTTCTTTTATATTTCATATTGTGGCCCTTTAAAGCTGACCTTCACATCCATATTATAGCTACACACCTTTCCGGAAGTTTTGATGCTCTCTGAAAAGAGAGACAAAAACAAGGAACCAGGCAAGAAGTAGACAGAGAGCCAGTTGCCAGCGGATGCTGCCGAACTGCTGCAGACTCGCTGAGATCTCCAAAACATGCCGGCTGCAACAGCACACACAGCTTATGTCCGTTCAGCCGGCAAAATCTGAAACGTCACCACCATACATGGGCGTGGGGGGGTTTCCCCAGACAGGCGCTTCACCACCCCCCCCCCCTCCAGATCGTTCAAGGGATGCTCACGAAACCAAAAGAGTGGCTCACGAAGGTAAAATTGTGGCTCACAGAGCGGAAACCCGCCCGGGGGCTCACCTCACTCCAGAATTCATCAGCTGCCCACGTATGGTCACCACTTTATCTTCTCCAGATTGCATACTGGTGGCAACTTTTTTCACTGTAGACTGGTTGAACATAACGGACAATAGGTATGAATCAAAGCTTATTATACATACAGAATTTTCATTAAGCTCTAGAAAATTATATACATATAAAAAATGAAAACCATCTTTCTCCCGAAACTCAACCGTCAACTTTTAAGAATTAAAAAAATCTGCCCAGAAAACTATTTTTTATTATTACTAAATTAAAAATGGCGGCGAGGAAACATTGCTAAATTATAAATTTGGTCATTTATAAGTCTCCAGCATGTAAAATTTTGCGGATGCAACTTAATAAGTTGAAACGTCCTAAAATACTGAGATACTTCTAATTTTGAGATTCGCTGCTTAAATAATAATAAAGACAACCTACTGTTTATGAACCTACTGAAAATATGATCCAGCTGGACAGTGTTTGATTGGATGTTGCAAGTTTCAATGCGGTCATGTTAAGCTCAGAGCCAAAAGAGCAGCTGCTGTTCCACCAAAGAAGTTTGTTGCTGCAGTCTGGCTTCTCCCAATCAAGATTTCCGCAACCCCGGGGTGTGGGGCTGGTCTATTGTGTCCTTTTGTCCTTGAGCTGGTGTGAGTGTAGTGTTTGTGTTTTTGGGCGTGGGCTTGGCCATGCTGGTGGTGTCGTGCGTGCTGGCCGTCTATCACAACATGGTCCTGGCCTGGTCTATTGTGTCCTTTTGTCCTTGAGCTGGCGTGAGTGTAGTGTTTGTGTTTTTGGGCGTGGGCTTGGCCATGCTGGTGGTGTCGTGCGTGCTGGCCGTCTATCACAACATGGTCCTGGCCTGGTCTATCTACTACCTCATCGCCTCCTTCCGTCCCCGCTTGCCTTGGGCTCAGTGTGGCAATCCATGGAATACACCAGGTATATGTATGTATATATAGATCGTATCATTCTAATATTTTACCATAGCTGTTGGAATCTTGGGGTCTTTTGCCGATATTTTGACTGCCCGTGTGCCATTTGTGTAATTTTGACCACCACTTGAGCATATCTGCGAAATATTATATAACCGTGTTTTTGGCGTACACAGCATTTTTTCAAAAATTTCATTATTATGTAAGTCGCCGTGTTAAATTATGGGGTTTATGGTGTACAGGGGTATAAATCTATATTATATATTTTATATTTATATATTTTTTTGTTTTATTTTAGACTGTTATGTTGCGGACTCAATTGGGGAGGCCAACTGCACGGGCAACAACGGGACTTACTTGTGGTGGAACAGCAGCTGCTCTTTTGGCTCTGAGCTTAACATGACCGCATTGAACTTGCAACATCCAATCAGAACACTGCCCAGCTATCAATACTTTCAGTAGGTTCATAAACAGTAGGTTGTCTTGATTATTATTTAAGCAGCGAATCTCAAAATTAAAGTATCTCAGTATTTTTGGACGTGTTCAACTTATTAAGTTGCATCCGCAAAATTTTACATGCTGGAGACTTATAAATGACCAAATTTATAATTTAGCAATGTTTCCTCGCCGCCATTTTTAATTTAGTAATAATAAAAAATAGTTTTCTGGGCAGAATTTTTTAATTCTTAAAAGTTGACGGTTGAGTTTCAGAATGATGGTTTACATTTTTTATATGTATATAATTTTGTAGAGCTTAATGAAAATTCTGTATGTATAATAAGCTTTGATTCATACCTATTGCCGTTTGTTCAACCAGTCTATCAGTGAAAAAAGTTGCCACCAGTATGCAATCTGCAAGATAAAGTGGTGACCATACGTGGGCAGCTGATGAATTCTGGAGTGGGTGAGCCCCCGGGCGGGTTTCCGCTCTGTGAGCCACAATTTTACCTTCGTGAGCCACTACTTTTGGTTTCGTGAGCATCCCTTGAACGATCTGGGGGGGGGGGGGGTGGTGAAGCGCCTGTCTGGGGGGGGGGGGAAACCCCCCCACGCCCATGTATGGTGGTGACGTTTCGATTTTGCCGGCTGAACGGACATAAGCTGTGTGTGCTGTTGCAGCCGGCATGTTTTGGAGATCTCAGCGAGTCTGCAGCAGTTCGGCAGCATCCGCTGGCAACTGGCTCTCTGTCTACTTCTTGCCTGGTTCCTTGTTTTTGTCTCTCTTTTCAAGAGCATCAAAACTTCCGGAAAGGTGTGTAGCTATAATATGTGAATGTGAAAGGTCGGCTTTAAAGGGCCACAATATGAAATATAAAAGAAAAGCTAGAGTTTTAAGTTAGAGAAGGCTTTTTCGGATATACCTTGTTATAGCTGAATGATAAACACTGTCAGGCAAATTGACTTGATGGAGCTAACGGGTTAGCGGGAAGTTTATTTCTTTAGCAACTTGAAGTTGAGGCTGCTTTGCAAATTTGTTGCACTGCTAGTAGGTTGTTTATAGGTCCCTTTTTAGGCTTTTATTCTTTTGATAATTTATTGTTGGTTAATTAATGTTTATTTATTATGATAAGGTTTACTGTAATCGTACAGTCTTCTAACCCGTTTAATCAGGGTTTTTTTTTCAAATTCGGGACTGTGTAAATGTTGTGTAAATTAAAAATTTGCTGTGTAAATTAAGGGTATGTTGTGTAAATTTTTAAAAGTGTGTATTTTAGCATTTTTTAGGTAAAAATTGACCGTTTTTTCACGTGAAAAGTAATATTTCGACTTTGAGACTCGAACTACATACGAAAATAAAAAATGAGATATAAATTAAAAATGTTTGCGGTTTTGTCAGTTCAAGTATCCGACACGCCAGGGCAAGCCCCCCTAAAATTTCGAAATAATCTGAGACAAGCCCTAACACCCAGGCCGAGACCCCGTGTACATGCATGGTTTACACAGATAAAGAGTTGTTCTATCAGCCAGATCCTACTCGTTTTTTTTCAAATCCGGGTGTAAAACTTTTACTGTAGTTTGACGTAGGACAAGAAATCGCACAGACAGGCTCAGCGTGGCTGATTTCTCACTGTCAACTTTCAAGTGCATAAAAACGAATGCTAAAATGAAAAAATCATAAGCCGTTTAAGAGCAGAAACTGAAGATTTTTTGTTTTGGGGTCAAAAATTAGACTTAATTTTGTTAGGACAAAGAGGTCACAGGCACAAATCGCCACTTCGTGAATTTTTACAACCAAAATAGGCCGTTTCATCAACTTTTGGGGCAAAATGGGGCTGTGTAAATCAGTGTGTATTTTTATTTTTTGCTGTGTAAATTAGGCGGCCGATGTGTAAATACACCCTATTTTACACAAAAAAAACCCTGCGTTTAATCCATAAGTTTTCCGTTTAGCCGATTTAATCCCTCGAGTTAATTGTAATCCATTTAATCCTCTTTTAGGTGGTCTACGTGACGGCCGTGGCTCCGTACGTGATCCTGGTGGTCCTGCTGGTGCGGGCTCTGATGCTGCGAGGATCGCTCGGTGGTGTTCTGCAATTCATTAGCTTTAAATACGAACGCCTGCTGGATGCTAAGGTGGGTTAACTGGATTAGTCAGATTAATCATAGTAGACTAAGGCCCTTTGGTTTAACTGGATTAGATTAACTTGAATTAACTTAAATTTGAGTGTACTAACGCCAAGTATGAATAGCACGCTATAATTAGTCTAGAAATGTTACATTTTTATGCTTGATTTATATACTAGTTTTTCTCCCTGTGATTTTGTCCCTTAGCGTTTCCACAAAAAACTGCTCTACCTACTGTTCCAGTTTAACTGCTCTACCTACTGTTCCAGTTTAACTGCTCTACCTACTGTTCCAGTTTAACTGCTCTACCTACTGTTCCAGTTTAACTGCTCTACCTACTGTTCCAGTTTAACTGCTCTACCTACTGTTCCAGTTTAACTGCTCTACCTACTGTTCCAGTTTAACTGCTCTACCTACTGTTCCAGTTTAACTGCTCTACCTACTGTTCCAGTTTAACTGCTCTACCTACTGTTCCAGTTTAACTGCTCTACCTACTGTTCCAGTTTAACTGCTCTACCTACTGTTCCAGTTTAACTGCTCTACCTACTGTTCCAGTTTAACTGCTCTACCTACTGTTCCAGTTTAACTGCTCTACTTACTGTTCCAGTTTAACTGCTCTACCTACTGTTCCAGTTTAACTGCTCTACCTACTGTTCCAGTTTAACTGCTCTACCTACTGTTCCAGTTTAACTGCTCTACCTACTGTTCCAGTTTAACTGCTCTACCTACTGTTCCAGTTTAACTGCTCTACCTACTGTTCCAGTTTAACTGCTCTACCTACTGTTCCAGTTTAACTGCTCTACTTACTGTTCCAGTTTAACTGCTCTACCTACTGTTCCAGTTTAACTGCTCTACCTACTGTTTCAGTTTAACTGCTCTACCTACTGTTCCAGTTTTTGGATGAACCATCCTGAGGTTAAATTCAGTTATGCAAAAAGTTAGCCACCACAATTACCCCAATGTGTGACAGCAGTTCCGTTGTCCCAGGCTTACAAGAGTAATTGTGTTTCAGGTGTGGGGCGACGCTGCTCTACTGGTGTTCCTGTCTCTGGGCAACTGCTGGGGTGGTCTGGTGACTCTTGCCAGTTACAATCGATTCCACAATAATATATATAAGTACATATAGTATATATAATATATATAAAGTATATATAGTAATATATATAAGTATATATAGTATATAAGTACTACGACCTGCAACATGGGATTCAGTAGATTACATTTAGGCTCGATTTATACTTTCGTCCGTATGTCCGTTCAGCCGGCAGAATGACGTCACTAGCAGCCTAGTGCAGTGGATCAGTTAGCGCATGTGACGTCATTATTTCGTCATTTTGTCGGCTGAGCGGTTGTACGGACGAAAGTATGAATCGAGCCTTAGATTCATTGGGTTAATAGAATACTATTAATTGTTGGTACGTTGCTGACACTGACAGTAGACACTGCCTACCGTTAGATAAGTTTGTTGAAGTTTTAGCAGTTAGCTAATTTTTTACTCAGATGATATTGTCATGTGCTATTAATCAATTTCATTCAAATAGAATAAATCCTCATGTCGGCAGCTACAAAACCAAATTTTGTTGTATCTAAGGTAGAAGTTCGGAGAGTGTGTCTGATTCTTACGGTTGTTATGAGTGTCGCTGAATTTATTTTGTTTTTAGTGCATCGTGTAGTTTTATGAAGACTTGAGACTACTTGGTTTATCACTAAGTACAATAAGTTACAGAAGAGGCCTTATCCAATTGAACTTGATTTACCCTGCGCGTGTTAATGATTGCGCACTTATTGTATAGACTACCATTACTTGGTTTGTTTTAAGATAATCCAGTACGCAAAAGCTGCGAAACTTTTATTGCGATCCCCGCTAAATCTAATTTGCATAATATCAAGTTGTGCAGGGTTGTAAATTAATCTGCTGCAGCTGCTAGTTGGTTTGGTGTTGTTGTGTTTCAGAGACGTCTGGGTGATTGGGTTAGCTAATGTGCTGAGTTCGGTGCTGTGTGGCCTTTTGACCTTCGCCGTGCTAGGCTCGCTGGCTGCTCAGCGTGACGTGTCCTTGGATGACCAACGAAATCAGGGTATGATCATGGCAGTACTATCATTATAGTAGTAGTAGTAGTAGTAGTAGTAGTAGTAGTTAGTAGTTAGTTGGACCATAGGTTTTGTTGCTGAGGTTAGTGTTCCCACATGAAACTATACTTATATACTGGTCGAAAATCTGCGGTTTTAAAGGCGACTAGTGTGCAACTTTTTTTTTTTTTTTTTTTTTTTTTTTACCATCCTCTCGACTACAGAGATGCTCGGAAACAACACAAGTCGATCCCAACCTACGACGGTCAGGCGGATCACCGTGGCAAAACAGCAGGCATTAAATATATACACATGCATGCAAGCTAATAATTGTGTATGTAGTGCCTGGCTGCGGGGGGCCACTAAGTAATCCGAGGTTCACGCATGGGGAGCGGAAGGCCCGGTTTTGCTGGCTGTCCCGTGTCGCCCGCCCCAGTCAACTGGACCCTAATTACCGTTTACAAACGGGCGTAATGTTAATCAAATCTTTCCATGCTGTTTCATTTCTGTACAAGCGATGTACAGGGCATAGTCAGAAACTGGGAAGGAGATGACGGCGGAAATCGATCTTGGAGTCGGTGAGTGTAGACTTTTTAATGTTAGTTTTCGTTATTTCTGCAAAGCATATATGGAATAACCACGTTTGGCTAGGTGTGGAAAAAATGCTTTTAGTCTCGTATTAAGCGGGTGCTCGATGTAGTGTTACGGATGCAGTAGACGTTTTATATCAAAAAATGACCTCGGAAGTTGCAGTTCCCTAGATTAGTGCATTATTTTTAATGGACATTTTTAGAGTTATATATAGATATCTTTTTACGATGTGTAAGGCTTATCTATGAAGATAAGAATTTTGGATACAGACTTGGATGAATTTTGGAAAGGTTAGGTGGTCGTTTTTGCTCTAATTCATACTTATAGTCTCGACAGTCTGACTACGCCCTGTTAAGGTCTGCGTGCGTGTGTTGAGGGGCCCTTCCAGTGACTGGGGCACCTCCCCGCAAGCCGGTTGGCCTTGGCGTAAGCGAACATTTAGCTCAATGAGGGAGTTCCCAGATACGTATATATTAATTAATATAATATTTAACTTACTTTTCCGAAAACTTACGATACTCGTTTTATTGTGAAAATGCCTGTAACTGACAAAACAAAAGCAAACAAAGCACGGATTATGCAAGAGCCACAATCAATAAACAAGACATGCGTAAGCGTGACTGTGTCAAAGCGAAAAATAAAACTTTAGTGGACGCCAGATGTCACTGCTGTAGACATTTTCACTGTTGTGTTATGGATATCTCTATACTAGTGAATTCTAAGCAGATAAACAGCAAATTGACAAGGTTAGCCTTGCAAAAGGAAAACAGCGATAACCATGGTTATGCTTATATACACTATCCAGCACAAAAAACGACATACCTAGTTTCTTCAACCTAGATATTAAGATAGATAGATATTAGATATTAAGGTCGTTGTTTTACTTTCGTCACTGAGATCGCGAGGTAGCAAACGATACCAGGACATGCACTGAAAGTATACACACACAAGCAACAGCGACACGTAAAATAACATGGCGATTGGTCAGCAATAAAATAACTTGAGCGTCTCAAGGGGAGGGGCGCAATTAAATAATGGCAAGCGCCAACCTAATGTGTGAAAATTAATTATACGTAATATAACTAAACCAAACTACACTAAATAAACTCACCAGCACCGTCTAAAAAAACTAAGCAAGCATGAAATAAACCAGAAATAAATGCATAGTAAGTGTATGTTAGTGCAAGCTGTGTGCGCCATCAGTTACACTCACACGGACTACAAATAACAGCGTCGTGCAGCAAGCAAGCAGCAAGCAAAATTAAAAATAAACACGAAAACCCTTCTTATTAAATGCACCATGCAAGGTAATTTATTAATATATTTTAAACAGATTACGAATGAAATAGCTGTTACTGAATCCATGTGGGTGTTTACAGGGGCACCCGGTGAGCAAAATTTTATGGGACCTAACTACGCTCACCTGCTTGAAGGAACGCACTGGCCCCCTAGTGTGCAACTAAAATTTATAGGTGTCCTCTTACTATTGACTAACCCTCTTTTAAGGTGGTAGTGTCGCCAAAGCAGTTTTGCTCATAGGTTGCAAAACGAGAGCTTTTTGCTTTGAAATTGTACATTCACTGAGAAACTAGTGACCATATGGTATCAAATAAATACTGCCAGACACCAGACTACCAGTATCTACAAATATTTTGAACCAATCACCATTTGTGAGCCAGACATCACACAATAGAGACATAAAAGTTCAAAAAATCGAGGCAGATGTCAGATTGGCCAGCTTGTGAAGTATATGTAATGTTTTGACGCACAGTTTTTCCCACAAATAAGAAAAATAAAAAATGAAGGTTCGTTTTTCTTTTGATTTTAAAATAAGTGTCTAAATTTTTCACAATTTATCATTATTGCTGTGAGTACTTCACAGTTTACGCACAATTTCACAGTTCAAACAGGTATTACTCCGTAACCACTGAAACAATTTGCACTAAATTTTGTGTGCATAAACTAGAGCATATGTGCTTTTAGTCTGTGTAAAGAATTTAAACAAAAAGTTTTTTGTGACGAAAATATCAAATCTGAATAGGTTTTCAAAACGTCATTTTTCCGACTTTGCGGCTTCACTGCTAACTGTATGCTGCATCAATTTTGCTGAAACTTGGCAAAAATATTTGCCTTGAAACATATTTTTAGAATATATAAATAACAATAACCTATCTTTCACTGAAAAAGTTTTATAGTCGCGCAAAATCGACTGCTTTCGCGACACTACCCCCTTAAAAAAGAAGAATTATTGTCAGGCAGTTTCTCTACGCTGGCCATTTTGCCATGCAGGTTTTAATGTTAATCAATTTCGCCGCTTTTGTAAAATCGAGCTGTTTTATTTTTATTCTATTATTTTTATTTATTTATTGTTTTCTTTTTATTTTTTAGGCGTGCATCTGTTGTTTGTTTTGTTCGCGGAGCTGATTGGCCGTCTGCCCTTGGCGCCGCTCTGGGCCGTGCTGTTCTTTCTGCTGCTCATTCTTTTGGCCATTGATACTCAGGTCAGCCAACAGTGGTCCACTGCTCTGCAGGATATACAAAGTTATCCGTTTTTGATTGAAATAAATTTAAACAGAGCCTACTAATTTGACGCAAAAGTTTTACTTTCTTTGAATCGAAGTGTTTTTGGACGTAATTTATTGATGCTCATGACCTGGCAGAAGTGTCCTGTTGTTTGAACTGGAGTTGGACTGGAAAGTTTAGTTTTGAAAGAAAGATTGTTTTCAGATCTTTCATTAATGAGTATTAATTGGGCATGGATGATTGGGCATGCACTCTGTGTGAGCTCCCCGACCGCCCGTCTATAGTTTTGGTATTGGGGCTGTCTAGGCGGTAAAGTCCCAGTGGGGAAAAGGGAGGCATAAGCACCTTTTAATGGCTATGATGACAGACGCAATTTGACATTTCTTCCTCAAATATTTGCGTCCTCAGAGGTCATTGTGCAATTTTTTACGAGGTGACAAAGGCGTGGCTAATACAGCTTTGTTGAGTGAGCCTGTGGGTTTCAGTTTTTCATCATGGAGACGGTGGTGACGGCCATCTGTGACCAGTTTCCCGAACGACTGCGCAAAAACCACCGACACGTCCTTTGTCTCTGCAGTGTCATATTCTACGCCATGGGCGTGCCACTATGCACTCAGGTGTGGTCACTAGAATAAAGTTTTGTTGAAATGTGAAATCGGTCCAAAGGACGGTACTTTGTAATAATATAATATAATATATATATATATATATATATATATATATATATATATATATATATATATATATATATAATATATTATATATATAATATATATATAATATATATATAATATATATTATATATATAATATATATAATATATATATATAATATATATATGTATATATATATATATATATATATTTATATATATAGATATTTATTTATTTATTTATGGCAAACTTTGTTTTTTTTGCCCATTTAGCTGTTCTAGTGCGACTTATTATGTGCCAAAAGTTGTGGATTAATAATAATATTAGATTAATTAATATTAGATTATTAATTAATATTAGATTAATTAATAATAACGAAGATTAATAATTGTAGTGCTGGATTAGCTTCAAATTCATTACGTTAACGCCAAAGCGGAACCTTTTGGTGAAGATGTGAGGGCTGTTGGATGCTACTTGAATTGTGTTTTAGGGCGGAATGTACATTTACCAACTGGTGCAGCACTACACGGTTGGCTGGTCCTTGCTCATCATTGGGTTTTTCGAGGCCATGGCTATTTCCTGGGTCTATGGTCGGTACTTTAGCATTGGGAACAAAACAAAAAAAAATAATTTTTTAAGCAAATTCTGTAGGGATTAGATTATATTAGCTTGAATTAACGTGTGGAACGATCGGGATATTGTGTTTTTTGGCGTAAGTGTGGTATTTGAGAGAGTTTAGTTGGGTTTTTAGACAACTTTTTGGGATAATAAAATATTCAAATTTTGATAAATAATTAATGAAGCATAATCAGTTGCTTTAATATTATATTACTCAAATAATTACTTAATACCCTATAATACAGACAATTTGTGCATTTCAGGCATTGACAATTTTATGGACAATATGAAATGGATGCTTCGATTTTATCCGCCCCCTTTTTTGTACTGGAAAATTATGTGGAAATTCGTTACACCTATAATGATTATGGTAATGTCTTGCTGTCATTTTAGTGCTTGTTATTTTTTAACGCTCAACTCTTAACTCGTTATTATGGTGACTTTTGTATATACTTAGCAGTAATATTTATTTTGTTTTTTTCCTCCTTTATGGATTCGTAGTTTTTTTCCTGCTATAAAAGTTTAGCGTTGTTAGGTTGATTTTGTTAGCGAATAAACATTACATTTCCGAGGTAGATTTTTTTGTGAATAATTAAATGTGAAGTTTAAGTTGTTCAAGTTGAGAATATGAAAGCCTTGTGCTCCGAAGCAATGATTTTGTTCTGATTAGTGAATAAAATACATTGTGAATATTCAGAGTTGTGACTAAATTGACTTATGATAGTGAATATTGTGACTTGTGAGTAATTTATTGCTAGTAGTGACTACTTTAATAGCCAAATAGTATTATATTATTATGTATATATTAGGGCAAACAAGTTTAACCATTTGCATCAAAGTTAAAGTAAGGCTGTTTGAATTTGAAGTAAAGTTACAGTTATAGACGTAAGAGCCTAACTTTTTTGCAGTTAAAGACGTAAGACCCTAACTTTTTTGTAATTAAAGTTAGAGTATGACCTTTGACTTTTTTCATTTTAGTTAAAGTTTTAACTTTTTTGCCCTATTATGTATAATAATTGAAGTAATAATATTACTCAATTATTTACTTAATTAATTATTTAATAAGTATGAGTGTTTTGTTTTCAGAGCATGATGTTGTTCAGCTGGCTTGGTTCCTCAGGCCTGCAGTACGATGGTCGCGCGTTCCCTCCGTGGGCCGAGCTAGCCGGCTGGGGCATTTCCTTCCTCAGCGTTTCCGCAATTCCCCTCACTGCCTTATTGCAGCTCTGTTGTGCCGGTGGAAGCTGTGTGGAGGTTGGGAGCAAACACTCGTCTGATATTAAAATTAATTTGGCTTGTAAATAAATTTAGATTTTTAATTACTTAATACTCGTGATCGTCTATAACTGCACTGCAGCCACATTATGGTGTAGCTGATAATAATAGGCTTGGTTTTTTTGGAATATCTATAATAATATGTCGTGAACGAGCATGTGTTAAAGATTGGCCAAACCTTGAGGATTGATTTTTGTTTCGTGCTTGGAGGTCCAAGTTACGTGCAAGTTGCAGAGTCTGCCTATACTTGGAGGCGAAACGAAAATTTTTATAGAATCTTGGACAAAGTTTGATGAATACTGGATAGTTATAGTTTTGGAAATTTTTTATGGCGAATTTGTTTTGGCAAAATGGCTAAAACATGATCAAAAAGTTCAGGTAAGTAGTGTTTGTGACCGGCCGGCTACAGTCAGCCGGCCGGCCGGCCGGTCAACCAGATTCAACTGACTGACAAAATTAGGCCGGCATAACAATCCGGCAGGCTAAGTTTATGCCAAAATGACACTCTGGACTTGATTAATTGGTTTTATCTAAAAATTCGGCCTCTCCGGCCGGCTTTTACCGGTTTTTGCTGCCGGTCACAAACACTACAGGTAAGTCTAAAAAATTTCGCCATTGCTAGCCTTATGGTTTTCACGTACTGTCTGGAACTGTGGCGGCGTACAGGTTCTTTATGAACTGCATATAGCCACACGGCTGACGTCTGAGAAGTTGACAGAAAGACAGCCTTGGTAAATTTTTTCTAGCCGGCCATAAAAACCAAAAAACCATAGGGGGTCTGGCGGTGTCGAAAAACCTAGTAGCTTATCCAAATGACTCAATATGTTAGTGCCGCCTCCAGAAGAAATTTGGAAAATTTTTAGATTTTAAGGTCAAATTTGGTTAATTGAGACGTATATATTGGAAATTTTTTAAGTGCTTATGTAGCCTAGCCCCTAGAACTACCATAGTTGGTCTATGTAGGTCTACTACTAGCTGGTCTATGTGGCGACCCTCGTGGACGCGTATGGCGTGCTGCATCCAGTAGGTGGCTGCGTTATCGGCCATCCCATAGATCCCACAGTGGTTGCACAGCGCGCGACCCAGGGTGCCGCACAGACGAGCCGAGATTCCGAGTAGAAAGACAATCAATAAACAGAACAATAAATTCTAGAACAGTTACTGTACTTATTCACAGGATGACTTTACTGACACTGGTACATTAAGCTCATTTACTCATTATCTTTATGAACCATTTGTTCTACTCTGTATTTCACTCTTTTCTATGCCTGTAGTTTATGCCTTAACTAGATACGCTTTGGCTATCCGTATATTTACGACAGCAAAACATCAGCTCTTTCGCGAGGTCGCGGAAACATGTTCTAGGGGGGGTGTAGCCTAGCCCCTTAGCCCCCTCCGAAGCGAAAGCGGCATCTGGGCTAGGGGTTGTGCTTGCCACTTTGCTCAGCAAGGAAAGGGCATGCAGCCCAATGTTTTGGCTACCGCTTATTATATTTTGGGTTGTATTGAATGTCATGGCAGTTGCTTGCAAAGTAAATTGGTGTTAAGAGTGGAGGCGTCACTTAGGTTTAGGCTTAGTTTTCTATTTTAGCGCATGCGTGATGTGAACTGTCCTCGGAGCGACTGGGGCCCAGCACTGGCCATTCACCGGGCCGAGCAGTATCCCCTGGTCATTCCAGAGGCCCGTGAGCCTGTCCGCACCCTCGCCGACCTGTGCCATGAGAACGGACCCTTGCTCCGGGACAGTGACCTCTTCCCCAGTGACCAGGCTTTGCCACAACTGCAGAAGGAAACGGCCATTTGAAGGCTGATTCATCCTTGTCCCCTATCTATGTCCCTGTGCCCGCTAAGGTCCGGTTCATACTCGTCCTTGTCCTTGTCCTCATCGTTTTGTCCTTAAGCGATTCCAAGAAAACTACCTGGCCAATTTTGTTGATGTTTCCCTTGAGGCAAGTCTGGGTCACATCCAGATCGTTTGCAAAAAATTAGCCCAAATGCTTTGGTAAATACGTCACTGCAGCTGATCAAAATTTGTCCTTGTGCCTATCCTTAAGGACAAGTATGAACCGGACTTAAGGGGGGGGGGGGGGCTACCCAGGTCAAAAATCAAAGTTCTCCAATTTTGCTTATTTTCACATACTATGTTACTCCCCCAAGGCACCTCTACCTCAGATAAGAACAATTAAGCTTGAAGGTGCACTTTTGGTTCAGTGCGTTTGTCAGTGTATTTACATAGGCAAAAGTACGCCAAAAAGCCGAAAAGTAGCCCTTATTTGGAGAGTTCTAGCACAAACCACATTAAGCCAATCAGGCTGAAACTTGGCATAGTAGTAGCCCACAAGTATGCGCAAAAACGTATGATTCGGATTTTTGATATGTATTTTCAAATCTAAAATCGAGGGCGAAATGTGAAAAAATGGCCGTTTTTTGGACCCGCCAAATTTGAGTGATTTCACATTTGACGTCATTGCTCAGGCCATGGGCAACAATTTAAAAAAAATGGATCATAGAGGTTGAGATATGACGTTAGGCTTTCGAATCATGTGAAAATCAGCTTCGTCAGTGTTGACAAAAGTTTCGAGTAAAGGGGCGCTTTGCAACCACAAAAAACTTTTTTTGCTCCTATGATTTACACGTAAAATTGAATTTTTGGGAGTCTCTAGTGAAAAATTGGCGAAAGCATTGGTTCCAGTTTGTTACATCTGCGATGCGGCTTCCCTGGGGCTACATTGCGTGCAAATTTGAAGCGAATCGGAGAACCTAAAATTTCACTTTTTTAGGTAGCCCCTCCCCCCTGACGAAGTTTTGTGCGCATGCTATGACGTGAAAATTGGTATAAGATATAATATATCACAGTAAGATTTGAGATATATATCTGTACTGGTAGTCGATTCTGTATGCAGAAATCGGTCGTTTAGGGTGATTCAAATTTTTGTACTAGAGTTGACTGTCAGTTGTGCTGATGGGCAAATGGACATTCTTACGGACAAGCAGTGGCGTAGCCAGGAAAAAATTTCGGGGGGGGGAATGACTTTTCGATTTTTTGAAATGTGTTAAAATGCACGTAATTGCAATTTTAACGCAAAAAACGACACTTATTAGCATATTTCGTTCAAAAACGACGCTAATTTTTTGACCAGAGCGGCATCGAACGTAAAATGGGAGCTCAAAACACCAAAAATTACAAAACTGCTGGACCGACAAGGGTCCAGAAGCTAACAAATTTGAAAACTTTGAGAAGATTTATGACACTACGAGCCGCAAATTTACTAAAAATGTCATTTTAGCTGCGATAAAACAGCTAAAAAGATACATTTAACAGTGTATTAAGCAAATGAATAGTGCACAATGCACTCATATACACGTGGACACGCTTTAATGGAACACAAAAGCAAGAAACAGTGAACCACAAGGTTGCGGGGGTCTGGGGGCGGCAGCCCCCAGAAAAAAATTGAGGAAATTTTTGATTTTTAGGCCAAATTTGGTCAGTTGGAGACGTATCAGAAATTTTTTCCGGCCGGACCATAAAAACCAAAGGGGGGACCCTTGTGTAAAATTTCAGTCGGAAAAAATTTCGGGGGGGGGGAATTCCCCCCATTCCCCCCCCCCCTGGCTACGCCCATGCGGACAAGTATGGACCAGGTTTTGGAAGGAGAATGTTTGCAGTTATAGACTTCGATATTATCCTGTACTAGTATTGGCGCTGATTTTGATATGGCTTTAATATTGTAGTTTTTATTTTTTATCCAGAACAAAAAAGAACTGCCTTTTTTGATCAAACCATTCATGAAAGCTGCATCAGAGCTGGATTTTTATTGAATTATATAATTAATTAGTTTTTAACTTTCTTACGTTCTTACGAATTAATTTGGAAAATGTGGCTACATTTAACCAAAGATATTTTTCCAGAATCCTAGATTAATTAATTTTGGATTAACAAGTCCTAACTAGACTCTTTATCATGACATTTTGATTTGAACTTATGCTTTGCCTAATTTGATGTGCCTTTTCTCTCATTAAGGTTGACTGGTAGTAACGATTTCGATTATTTGTTAAAAGATATTCGCGGCGATTTTTAAAATGGCAAAAGGAAAAATGCATTGCAAGAAATCATCTAACACTCCCAACTGGTTACTACCACGTCAACAGTGTCGTATGGCATTGTGTTATTGGCTAGATTCAGGATTGGTGGTCAAGTTAAGCCTAGTCCAAGTCAAACATATTGTCATTGCTCTTGTGTCCGTTTCAGCGAACCAATCAAACACGTTTTCTGAGTCCTTGCCATTCTTTTTTTATTGTTTTTTATCCGTTTTCTGCAGCTTGTTAAGTATTTTTTATGGAAGTATTTATGTCGGCATAATTTGTGTCTTATTTATTCGATTGTGAGCTTTTTTATTGCTTGGTGCTGTTTGTTTTGTGTGATGAAAATTATCTGATCTTCTCACACTATGTTACTTTGTGCCTTTTTAGTTTAATGTGTCTAATCAAATATTTTATTAATATGTATATATATTGTATGCGTAGTTTGTTAGTAAGGTTTGTTGCTTATTGTGAAGGTGATCGATAAACAGACGGACAAAAGTGACTACGGCATAGTCTGACCACAAAATGCTGAACCCTGAGACAAAACGAAACTCGTAATTGCAGCGCGTACAGGAATTCTAGTCAACAAGACGACTACAGCCAGATCGCGTGATATTAATTTTATTGTTCTTATCTTTCTTACAGTTTTGATAAAAAAAGCCTTCAGCTGAAAAATCTAATGTAAGAAAGAAATCGTCAAAATCGGTAATATCACTTTAAGAAATGGCTTTTTATTTGCGGGTTTAGTCTCAGGCTTGACTTCTCAGCAAAGACAAAACTATCATAAGGAAACACAGCAAAAATGTCGCAGCAGTGCTTTTTCTCAAAAGGAGAGTGTTTTTTGACTAAAAAAGTAATGACGTATGTCGTTGTATCTCCAGAACCTATCATATACGTAAGTAGGTTCAAGCTTTACTACTGTGTCACACTTTCTTGTTTTTAGTTGGTATTTTAATGTTCTGTTTATGTATTGTTGGGTTTTAAACTAAGCATTTCTGCAGCCTTGTTTCTTAATCAAATTATCGATTAAATTAAATTTTTCGAATTTAGTAGTAATCAAAATCTAGGCACCGGGAAATAACATAAATTTTAATCTCCTGCATTATAGGGACAGGAACTAATCGGCAATGGAAGGTTATGTTTGTGCCAAAAATGCCTGTTGCAGTTTGTTGCAGTTTTTTATGCTGTTAGATAAATAATGTTGCAGTTTTTTATGCTGTTAGATAAATAAATTAGTATAATTTTTCTTTGTATTGTCTTTGTCTTTGGCATAAAAGTTTTAGTCACTAACTTGGTTAAACATTGCACACGTTTTTGAAAGAAAGAAAAAATGAAGGCGCTGGGAATCGAACAGGAGCCGTTCGCGTAGACGGCAAGAATGCTACCCGCTACACCACAACCACAAAGTCTCGTAGGCACTGTATCAAAGTTTCGTAGGCCCTGTATCTCAGTTAGAACATAAGAGCTGTTATTTCTTAGACTATACTGTAATGATAATAGTCATATAATTATGGTTTGTGACAGTTCCCCTCAGGATTGATTTAACCTCTGCGTTGCACATGGACCGTTACAACAACCGGATGATCTGTAGGGATTATTATGCGTGTTTGTTTGATACATCGATCCTGCGTATTCGGTGGTAGGCGTTTTAGACCTCACGAGCTTCGGTCTGTAGAATTTGAGCGGTAGAAGTCAGTGTCGGCAGCCGATGACGAGACGCCCACAATGGCCATATCGAGCTGGTTTAAGGTTTATGGTTAAATTTTAAACATATGCAGTGGGAATGTGCAATATGCTAAAAGCATGTTCCACGTTAAACCTTTAACCTTAAACCGGTAATGGGAAGCGGGCATTAGGTCATGTGCGATCTCCTGTTGGTTGCCAAAGGGTGTGGCGGGGAGGGATAAGCCGATACTCACGCTTTTGATGTTTTTCCCAAGACATCAATTATTAAAAAATTAAAAATGCAAGCAGCCTTTTCAAATGAGTGCTAGTATATTTTAGAAGACAGCGGCAAGTGTTGGAAGTTAGCTTTTTTAGCATGTTCGATTATTTTTTAGAGGATCGAAACTATCAAGGAACAACTATTAAATAATGCGATATTAAACTGTAAGCTAATTTATTGATATTTGATTATTTTTGAAATCGCATGCGGTCTTTTTAGGAGGGGGTGGTCGCTTTTGATTGCCACCCGGCCACCCCCTCCGCTTTTAGTCAACCCCTCCATTTTTTTGCCATCCCCAATTTTTGTAAGTATCGTGAAATTTGTGCGAAAACATTGGTGATGTCAGTCACGTGAGCACTGCTATCTGCACATCGACCCCAAATATTTTGGAACATTACAAGATGTTTCTGTTTAGGCATGGAATGTATAACAAAAATTAGCATTTTAAGGGATGACCAGGGTGGGTGAAATTTATGACTCAGCCCACAGGGTTGGTCTGCCCCCCTCTCTTTTTTCAAAACGGACCAAAATTTCTGAGTATTGAATAATTCGAATGCCAAAAGGTAAATTTCTGTTTGTTGACTGTACTAAGACAGGTGACATTTAGAGTATCTCAACTATTTCTTTTTCTAGTGACTTAATGACATACAATTGACGCAGTTCCTAATGAGTGACAGGTGATGTTCTGAACTAAATGTCGTCTGACAGTATACACACAGTGTTGTTTTCAAATTATTATTTTTGTTCCTTCTAGAGAAGGAACTATTGTTTTGAAACCAACTCTGCGCAGTGTTAAAAAGAGCACTGCGTGTTGGTCAGCGCATATGATTAACGTGTAAATTCAGCTTGGGAAGTCTGCTCGTTTTTTGTCGCAATACACTATTTTTTGCTATTTTGCAGTTAAGATGGTCAATATTACATTATTTATGCTCTGAAATGTAGTTTAATCTAAGTTTTATGAGTTTAGAAATATTTAATTCAACACACAATGCGCACGTGCTAGTCACATGGCTGTCTAGACTAAGTCATTCCTGTGTTTTGGACAATTTGGAACAGTTGGAAAACAATAAAACTGTGGTTCCGAATTTAATATTAAATAAATTAATGATGTATTTTATTTAAATTTATTTGAATGGTGAAATAAAACAAAATGTTTGCTTTGCTCAGCGTTTGAGAAACATTCTCAGTAAGTTAAAATTTGGTATGACAGCGTAGCCGAGTGGTCTAAAGCGCTGTTTAAAATTAAATATATCAGTGCGTTCACTGGTTCGATTCCAAGTACGGTTTTTTTGAGAATATTTTTAGGTCGAATTGTTTGGTTGCGCATTTATCGCGTCTGATACCTTACAGTTTTTGGGCTGTTTTTTTGTGAAAATTTGGTTACAAGGTTACAACAAAATCAAGGGATACGTTGCTGCACACGGCTATGTACCTATGCAGTTGAAGATTTACACAGTGCGGTAGTTTTTTTTACTCAGCAAAGGAACCTTGCCCCCTTTGGGGCCTACTTGTTTTATATCTGCCCATTAGGTGGTCGAGCACAGGGTGGTGCACATATTCACCTCTTCCTTGTTTTGAAACCATACCAGGCTACGAATATGGCTCCAAAACAAGGGTATCCTAACTACATACAGTGTGTGGGTGTAGCATATGCTTTAAGTTAAATTTAGGGCAAAGTTTGGGGCCTCACATACGGATCCCGAAGGGTACAGTTGTGAGTACCCCGGTTGAATATTTTAATTATAATTTATCTGGCTGTTGTTTGTAACTGTTGTCGTTGTGGCAGTGGCGGCATTAGTGCCTTTTGTGGCGGTTGTAAAAGCTCATGTAGTAGTAGTAGTAGGTAGTGCCAGCGGCGGTTTTAGTGCCTCTTGTGGCAGTTGTAATAGCTCGTGTAGTAGTAGTAGTAGGTAGTGGCAGCGGCGGCTTTAGTGCCTCTTGTGGCTGTATGAAATGGCAGTGGCGGCATTAGTGCCTTTTGTGGCGGTTGTAAAAGCTCATGTAGTAGTAGTAGTAGTAGGTAGTGCCAGCGGCGGCTTTAGTGCCTCTTGTGGCGGTTGTAAAAGCTCATGTAGTAGTAGGTACTGGCAGCGGCAGCTTTAGTGCCTCTTGTGGCTGTATGTAATGGCAGTGGCGGCATTAGTGCCTTTTGTGGCGGTTGTAAAAGCTCATGTAGTAGTAGTAGTAGTAGGTAGTGGCAGCGGCGGCTTTAGCGCCTCTTGTGGCGGTTGTAAAGGCTCGTGTAGTAGTAGTAGGTAGTGGCAGCACCGGCTTTAGTACCTCTTGTGGCTGTAGAGGTCGTATAGTAGGAGTAGTGGGATGTGATCAAACCCTATCCTTTTTGCTACAACAACTTGAAACTGAGTGGGCCGAAATCGTAAAAAGTCAACTGGCTCCTTGGCAAAAACTGGACGCACTTGTACGCTTTCTTCTGCCCAAGCTACAGTTTCTCATTCGAGGATGCCGCATCCGAAAAACACAACTAACAAAATTTGATAATAAAATTAGAAAGGGCATAAAAATTGTATTGCGCTTACCAAATCAATCTGCTACAAGTTACATCTACGCCGATAGAAATATTTGCGGTTTGAGTATTACGCCAATAGCAGATGAATATGACCTACTGACAATAGTTCATGCGTTCAAACTCCTGACAACATTTGATGAAACAATAAGAACGCTCGACTGGCAGCAATTGCACAATGTCACTTCAAACTATATTCACAGAAAGGCATCAGTCTCTGATTGTATGGGTTTCCTAAATGATAAATTTAGAGAACTACCACTGAGAACCTCCACTTTTTGGATAGACGTTAGAAAAAGCTACCGCTGGCTGACCAAAAAAGTGAATTTTGTGTTTGCATGGCAAGATGGAGAAATCGTTATTCGATATGGCCAAGAAAGACTACTGATAAAAGCAAACAATCGTCATTTACTAACAAAACATCTGCGTCAAGCACTAAGGCTATATTATAGCGATGTGTTGAGCAAACATAAGAATCAAGGAAAAGTTGCCCAATGCGCAGCAGAAAACAAAAATCAAGCGCATGGTCATTTCCACACAACGGGGGCTTATACGAGCTTTTCCGCTTACAAATTTATACATCGTGCAAGATTGAATGTTATTCCAACAAATGCTGCCCATAAACAGTGGACTGGAAAGAGTGACTCGAGATGCAGAATCTGTGGCTATTCTCAAGAAACCCTTCCCCACATTTTGAATCACTGTATGAAACATTCAGCATTGTACCAGCTACGTCACGACAGTATAGTCCAGCAGTTGCAGCGAGCGATACCACAAAATTGGGGGTGAAGCAAATCGACCAAAACCCGAAAGGGTCCACTATGAGACAAAGACCCGACATAACGATAATTGACTACACTAAAAAACAAGCGTATCTAGTTGATGTGAGAGTATCTTTTGAGAATGGGGCACATGCGCTGTCAACATCTAGATTGCAAAAGGAAGAAACATATCAGCAACTGGCGGAAGACATGAGAATTGGCATGGGTCTGAAAAGTGTCAAAGTCTTTGGCTTTATCATCGGCTCTTTGGGGACTTGGCACAGGGGCAAAAACTACACGCTTTCAAGCCTATGTGTCTCAAAAAGTATGCTAAGCTTATGCGAAAACTGCTATGTTCAGACACAATTCAATGGAGCAGCCAAATATGGCGAGAACATGTTGAATCAGTACTGCCACGTTGATGTTACATTGAATCAGCGTCGGCCAAATATTAAGAGTTTATTTTGAACAATCACAATGCACTTGTGTTTCTGTTTAAATTTTTATGCTACACTACTCCTTGCTGGTATACATGTATATTGGCGTTGCCTTATTAAAATTTTGTAGTAGTAGTAGGTACTAGGTAGTGGCAGCGGTGGATTTAGTTCCTCTTGTGGCGGTTGTAAAAGCTCGAGCAGTAGTAGTAGGCAGTGGCAGCGGCGGCTTTAGTGCCTCTTGTGGCGATTACAAAAGCTCGTGTAGTAGTAGTAGTAGTAGGTAGTGGCAGCGGCAGCTTTAGTGCCTCTTGTGGCTGTAGAGGCCGTATGGTAGTAGTAGTAGTAGTAGTAGGTAGTGGCAGCGGCGGCTTTAGTGCCTCTTGTGGCGATTACAAAAGCTCGTGTAGTAGTAGTAGTAGGTAGTGGCAGCGGCAGCTTTAGTGCCTCTTGTGGCTGTAGAGGTCTTATCGTAGGTAGTAGTAGTAGGTAGTGGCAGCGGCGGCTTTAGTGCCTCTTGTGGCTGTATAGATCGTGTAGTAGTATGTAATGGCAGCGGCGGCTTTAGTGCCACTTGTGCGCGGTTGTAAAAGTCGTGTAGTAGTAGGTAGTGGCAGCGGCGGCTTTAGTACCTCTTGTCACTTGTGGCGGGTATAATAGCTCGTGTAGTAGTAGCAGTAATAGTAGGTAGTAGTAGGTAGTGGCAGCGGCAGCTTTAGTGGCTCTTGAGGCTGTATAGGTCGTGTAGTAGTATGTAATGGCAGCGGCGGCTTTAGTGCCTCTTGTGGCGGTTGTAAAAGTCGTGTAGTAGTAGGTAGTAGTAGGTAGTGGCAATAGCGATAAGGCAGTACATGCATTTACCCTACATCGGGCTGGAGGCATCCACCGAAACATACCATTTTACTTGCCAGAGTGTAAGACATATCATCTGTCTGTCATTTCACCCGTCCTCAGTTGGTTGTGGTGTACCCGGCACTGCCTGACGCCACTAGGCCACGCAACGTCTCCCAGACTCCCCGTTTCATGGGGATGATGTCCTAGCATATGTATTACAGGACACAAAAAAACTCCATTGACGTCACCGTGGACTGAATGAGGCAAGACTTTCGGCAACAGCAATACAAATCCAAAAAAGATTTTTTGTAACTGCAACTCCGCTGTCATAATCGCACCACCTTTCTGTGTAGTCATCGACACTCGACAACCTTTTCAAATTATAATGTTACCAGATAGTATTGTTAAGTTTGTATTGCGCGCCTTGTGGCTTCAGGTAGATTACCTACGTCCGAGACCGAAGTGTGACTCCCATGACCGAAAGGTAGGGCCTACGTCGCTCAGTAAGCCTAAAGCTTCCCTAAGCCTAAAAGTACCCAAAAATCTACCCTACCCATCTAGAAACACGAGGAAAACCACGAAAAGGCGTGTATAATACTATTTATTAAACAAAACAGGGTAGATACAAACAAATTGGACAAAACATGGGTAACGGGCCGCACCCGAGAGAACGCGCAACCAACCGTCGCTAAAATTCGTAACAAAACTGTGCCGCCTTTGAGCCAAGCACCTCACATCAATTTGTCAAATGTGAATTTAGTGAACGTTTGTTATTATGAAAACTTTCGTAGATGTAATTTTGACTGTTCATATCACACTATTCATATTAACCACACTTATTAGACATACTTAACATCCCTCTGTCTCTCCGATAAAGTTCGGCCCGAACTTTCCCGTGAGGTTTTTCTGAGAAGTTTTTGTGTTTGGGGGGTGAAAAAGAAGTCGGAAATAGAAAAAACTCAACTCACACTTATCCCAGAGAAAGGGGCGTATCTGCATTTATACATGACTAGTAATTATAACAGGTATTAACCGATTAGTTAAAATTTGAAATCACAGAATCAAAACAAAAATCAAACTAATAATCAAAGACAAAGGCAAATTATTGGTCGATACGGACGGAAAAAACAAAACAAATATGGTTAAAGCACATATAATTAATACTCGAATTACAAATTGGAATGATTAGAAGCGAGTATGAGTTTAGGTGTATGTGAAATGAAAATCATTAGTTTCTTTTTGAAGTCGGTCGAGGTTTTTACCTTGACCCTCCTTCTCTCTCCAATGAGCAAAAATAAAACTACAGTATGACAGATCAAAGATCGGGAGAGGGGTTGGATTTAGACAGGGTAACCTTAATTGAAAAATGCATACCCGCTTAGACATACATAATATAAGACTATAGAATATGGACTAAAAGTCCTAGGTTTTCCGTTTTCTTTTTCATTTTTAGGTTCTAAGTTATGTTCTGTGCGCTTATGCTATATGTCATTTACCCGTACGCTGCATTTGTTTAATAGTAAATAAAGAAACTGCTTGGTTTTTGGGTTTTTATCCGTAGTTTTTAAAATCTATAGGATATAACATGGCCTTTATCACTTTTAGGCCGACCATAGGTGCGATTGTAGCCCCAATCGGCAGGTATACTCAATGCCTTGGTGGCCTCGGCCATATTCGCCCCAAACCGGGGGCCGGATACATAACCTGAATCGGCAGGTAGCGCCTCTTATGGTCATTTTTGGCATTACTATTACGTCCACCTACGTCTAACCCAATAATTTTGTTTTATAGATGGCCTATGTGGCCTTTATTTCAAGTCTAAAGGCATGCGTACCAAATTGAAATTGCGCACTATTGTTTGAACAAAATAAAAGGAGTCATGTAGGGTTACTGTAATTTCCAGATTTTAAAGTTGATCATAAAACTTTGGTAAAAATAGAGATGAAAAGAAATTTTGACAAAAGACAATTTGAGCATACGGTAATAGTAATAATTGAGCACATATTTAGCAGTATCCGACGGTTTTAGCTGGGTGTTAGATTGCATCAATGAGTTTTAAAATATTGAGCTTGCTGGAACCTGGAAAAAGTTAGGGGTGATTTCTCAGCTAGTTAAGTACACTTTTTGTAGCCTTTTTTATGTTATACATTGTTTTATAGGCGTTTCCGTGAAATCAAAAGTTACTTTAAGGTGGTAGTGTCGCCAAAGCAGTTTGGCTCATAGGCTGGAAAATGAGAACTTTTTGATTTGAAATTGTACGTTCACTGAGAAACTACTGAAATGCCACATGGTGTCAAATAAATACTGCCAGACACTAGACTACCAATATCTACCAATATTTTTAACCAATCACCATTTGTGAGCCAGACATCACACAATAGAGACATAAAAGTTCAAAAAATCAAGCCAGATATCAGATTGGTCAGCTTGTGAAGTACATGTAATGTTTTGACGCACCATTTTTTGCTACAAATAAGAAAAATGAAAAATGAAGCTTCGTTTTTCTTTTGATTTCAAAATAAGTGTTTAAATTTTTTACAATTTATCGTTATTGCTGTGAGTACCTTACAGGTTACGCACAGTTTCACAGTTCAAACAGGCATTACTCCACAACGACTCAAGCAATTTGCACCACTGAAACAATTTGCACTAACTTTTGTGTGCATAAACTAGAGCATATGTGCTTTTACTTTGTGTAAAGAATCTAAACAAAAAGTTTTTTAATTGTGACGAAATTATCGAATGTGAATAGGTTTTCAAAACGTCATTTTTCCGACTTTGCTACTTCACTCCTAACTGTATGCTGCATCAATTTTTCTGAAGCTTGGCAAAAATATTTGCCTTGAAAAATATTTTTAGAATATATAAAGAACAATGACCTATCTTTCACTGAAAAAGTTTTATAGTCGCGCAAAATCGACTGCTTTCGCGACACTACCCCCTTAAGCAGACTTAGTTAAACTAACTTCTCTGAGATATAATTTTTGAACTTTTTTGTTTGCCATACTTTAATGTTTTGTTATAAACAATAAAAAAACGTATAATGTACAGTTGAAGCTTGAGTTTGCTTGTAGTCAAATTAATGGATCAGTAAGGACCTTTGCAACTTTTTGTTAACACCTTGTAGCGTTTTGCCCTTCTAACTTGCCGAGTTGTCACCTTGCAAAAGCCTCTCGTGTTTGATACTCTACTGACCTATACCAGCTGCGGATCCTCTACTGGCCTAGTCCAATTCGTGATTGGACTAAATGCTCTACTGGCCTACGACATATATCACTTTCCCTATGGTGGCCGCTTAGGGGCCGCGTAAAAATCTGAATATAGTATATACGCGGCCCGGGGCCCCGGGGGCCGCGTAATAAAAGAACCAGATTCAACTTCAATCAATTTGATCTGGTCGAACTAATCTAAACTAGACGCACTAGACATGTAATAATAATTGATAGGATATGATTAATAGGACATAAACAATCCTAAGCAAAATAATAAATACAATAGTCTAGATTTGAATATACCAAACAACAGCTTATAATACCCTTATCAGTATTATTATAGTACCTAAGCTAAATTTTTTTATAGAAAAAAATAATTTTTGGAATCTGTTCATAGTGTTAAATAATACAAACAAAATATCTTAATATCTTAAAATAACTTATCTTACGTTTGTCGTAGCCCCCATGGTGTTGTGGTTAGCACTGAGGCCTCTAAATCCTCGGGTCGCTTCAAATTTTTTGTGTTTTTGGTGATCTGCGTATTTCATACACTTCACGTACATACATAGAGTTGGTGACCGGCAGCGTAAGGAGGTGTTCGGCCAGTTGGCCGCCGGCCGGCCGGCCGGAGCGGCCAAATTTTTGGACAAAACCAATTCATCCAAATCCAGACCGTCATTTTGACATACCTAACTTGGCCTGCCAGATTGCTATGCCGGCATAATTATGTCAGTCAGTCGAATCTGGCTGGCCGGCGAAAAATTTCAAAGTCACAAACACTATACATGCCTCCGTATTAACATACCTGACGTACTAAACTTGTAATAATAATACAGCTACCCAATTATTTCAGTAAAATTATAAGCAAGGAAAAATGAAAGAAATTTTAGACGAAAATAGAAGCAAATGAAAAAACAATCAAAAAAAAAGAAAATTTAAAAGAATAGTTGACTAGCTGTCAACTCGTTACCTAACTTAAAATTAATTGATAGTTAATTGGCCTAGGTTCATATTGATAAATACATACATGCATACTTTTGCACGCACACATCTATGTATGTAGCAACCGCCACGCGCACATTCTATGTGTAGCTGTCTGTTATTAGGGAAGGGGACGGGTGAACTTTTGACTTGCCAAAAATTTTTCACTTGACCCGACAGGCATCCATCAACTTTACTTTGTTGAAAACTGAAAGAAAAACGAAATGAAAGAAAAATGAAAGAAAAATAAAAGAAATTTGGAAGAAAAATAAAAAGAATTTTCCTGAAATAATTGAGTAGCTGTAATAATAATAAATAAACTACTTCAATAGTACAATCATATGAGCCCCTTACAATATGTTGGAAATGTGTTTAATGTGGAAATGTGCTGGGCGGCCTCTAGTATACTACTACGGCCAAAAATTACGGTGGTGTACAGCGTCGGAAGAAAAAAATTTAAATTTGACAACGATTTTAGTTAATTAGAACAACAATTTAAATATTTCTCGTGTTTTTACCGTAATTCGAAAAAGTTGTAAAAAAGTAAAGATTCAAAATTTTGAATAAAAGTTATAATTTAAGTTAAAGTTAAGAAATTGGCGGAATTTAAGTTAAAGTATGGGTGCTTGAATTTAAATTAAGTTAAAATTATAGTAAGGCCCTTAACTTTTTTGTAGTTAAAGTTAAAGTTAAAATACGACCCCTAATTTTTTTAATTTTAGTTAAAGTTTAACTTTTCTGCCCTGCAACTTAGGTTCGATTCATACTTACAGCCGCATGTCCGTTCAGCCGACAAAATGACGAAATAATGACGTCACATGCGCTGGCTAATCCACTGCACTAGGCTGCTAGTGACGTCATTCTGCAGACTGAACGGACATACGGCTGCAAGTATACGGTGACCGCACCAAAGTGGTCTACTTCGTCACCAATAAACTCTGCATACTTAACTTTTAGCAGCTCATTCCTTTGCGATCGTCCGTTGACCAAATTATACCAGAATGTTTGTTGAGTGGTTATCACTGGTTTCGTTAGATTTGCTTCAGTGATTGTGCTTTCTATAGCTACGTTTATCGTCATTAAATATACAATAATATTTTTTGTTTAGATTTAGAAATTTTAAATAAAAGGACAGATGTTTCTGGTTTCAGAGCCGCCCTTCAACTTTTCAAAATGGGCAGCGATAACAAAAGTGTTCTGTCCAAAACCTTATTCGAATTCGGCCCAATTACAGTTATAACTTTTTTGGGCATCGATGTAATAGCTGGCGTGAGTTTGGTCTTATATACCCTGGTTATTGCCATTATTCTGAAACATCGCAAGGCTAAGTTTCCCAGCACATTTTATATTTTGATTGTTTCTATGGGATTTGCCGACATTGGCTGTCTAATAGCCCACTTTGCATATCTGAACGTGGTCAATATTTGGGGGGCAGAAAATGTGTCCTACTACTACAAGGTCGTCTGGGGAATGATTTGGGAGTGTCTGAACAACGTGTCCACCAACCATATATTCTATATAGCGGTAAACCGTCTTCTGGCTGTGTACTATCCCCAAACTTATGAACGATACTTCAATACAGTCACCTTGGCAATAATCATAATCTCGTCTTATCTTATCGAAATGATCTACCCAATTTGGATGTACTATTGCAGCGTGTTTGTGGATGCAAAGAATTTAGCTTATTCGCATAAGTTCAAGCCTAATTCCTGTGCCCAGCTGACTTTTCGAGGCAGACAACTTCAAGATGCTCTCTGTATTATGCCATCGTTGGCAGTAAACATAGCTACATTTGTTAAGGTTCGCGCAATCCGCAAGCAAGTCAACACTGTTAACAATGCCAACAGTAAACGAGAAATGCGCATGCTGCTGCAATTCAGCAGTATATTTTTCTTTTGTGCTTTTTATTTTTCTTTGTTTTGGGTGGTCACCTTGTGGCTGAATCCTGGGGACAGCGAGGCATGGCAGCTCACCCAGACCTTATCATTTATTTCTCATTGCTCGATTAATCCTTTCTTTCTGGTATTTTTTGGACAGGATATCAGGCAACTCATTTTTAAGCGTCAAAGTACAACCGTCAGCAACATTACAAATTAGCATAAAATTTATATAGTAAGTATGTAAGGTAGGTAGTACATAGTAATAGGTAGGTACTCATGATTCCTGACTCACGAGACAGAAGTGATGGAAAATTGGGTTATATATCAAATGTGGCACCAAGTTACATCCCAACAGTCAACTTTGTTTAGTTCCAATGTACATTAGTTTCTTAATTCCATTTGGCAACTTTCCATAAAACTGGGTGGATTTCACAAAAAATTAATATGCTAAATCTTGGTTTTACACGTATGTAAGTTAGACCATGGCTGTCTAATAGCTCACTTTGCATATCTGAATGTGGTCAATATTTGGCGGGCCGAAAATGTGTCCTACTACTATACAAGGTCGTATACAGAAAATAAACAAAATTTGGAGAGAATCAGGCAATACCTTGTACGAAAATGATGTTCAAATCATATGAAAACGCACACTCTCTGGCTTCTTGCCTGCATCACGGCTGTGTGCTAGATAAAACTGCATGGGGGTAATATATACTTATTATTAACTGGCTAGTCACTTATTTGGATTTCATCACTATATAACATGTGAACACACAATTCGAGGTAAAAATTTAAGGTGGATTTCACAAAGGTGGTTTTACTAAACAACTGGTTTTACGTACGTTTTCCATGATTAGCACATAATTTCATTATGAAATATAGAATGATTCGTTACGAATTTCGTAAATTTTCTTCAAGTAGCGCTCAGCAAAAAACGTCATGTTTGGAACTAAACTCATGCAATGAGTAGCAATACCACTTTAATTGTATGTCAAAATGGTCTCAAAAAAACCTAATTCCAGTACTCTTCAGCACTTTAATGCAATTATGCAAAATTTTATGACCTTGTCAAATTTCCTATTCACACTAATTTTGTTTTCGACCTAGCTCGGCGAAACCTCAACCGATTTTAATGATCTTGGTGTCGATCGAAAGATCTTTCAAAAATCTAGACGTCAAAAGTCTTTAAAAATTTCAATCATTGATTTTTCAAAAATCAGCTGTGTTTGAGCGGCTACAAAAAGTGCTGAGAGCCAAAAATTAAAAATCGAAAAAATTCGACGTCTGCATTTATTATTTTTCTTTCATTGTGGGAAATTTCAACTAGATCCCAGTCGGCAGCAGAGAGCTAGATCAGAAAAAGTAGTCGACTTTGCTACGCAAAAATGTGAGGTTTGCCCACACGTTTCACTTTTTCAAAAATTAGACCTTTCCTTGTAATGCATAATTCCGTTGATAAAGTTACCAAAAGCCATAATAAATTTTTTAAGAAAATAAATCAAAAATTTGTCATTTTGGAAGATTTATCAGCTTTTTAGGTGATTCATTTTTGGACTGCTATTTTCGCGGCTAAATAGCTCAGAAAAGCTTCAACAAATTTGCATGTTCAATACATTAATTTAAAGCTAAGAAAACGCACATTTTAGTGAAATAAGTAATTAATTTATATCTAATTTAATTTATTAATTTATATATTTATAATTAATGATCGCTAGAAGTACAAAAATGGTCAAAAAAATTTGAACAATTTTTTAGCGTAATATGCACATCTAATGAAAGCTCGTTTTATTCTGAACAACTTCTCTTCTAAATATTATGGTCAAAAATGTCGCTGAAAAAAATTAAACGCCAAAGTCGGTTGCCCTGAGTGCCACCTTAAACCATTGGTTTGTTTAAATTTCAAACCTGCAGCGCAGCAGGTCTCTGCTCTGCTGAAATTTCAGCGGAGCTAAACTAATGGTTTAAGAAAACCCACGGAATTCGTAACGAATCATATTTCGTAATGAAATTACGTGCAAATCATGAAAAACGTTCGTAAAACCAATGGTTCAGTAAAACCACCTTTGTGAAATCCACCCTTAGAGAGTCTTGCACTGTATGTTTGTTTATGTCTGTTTCTTTACCTATTTGTTTGTCATGAACTGCAATAAACTAAATAATCGTGGCTGGAGTTGTGTTTTGTAGCATAGTTTGCCTGTTTTTTCTCGGTTTAGTTTAGGGACAGTAGTGACAGTACAGTTGGTTTCCAATGTTAACATATGTTTCAAACGTTCCGGTTACTCTGGTTGCAGAAGTCTGCGCAGCAGTGTTTGCTTTTTAGAAGTTTTTTTAATGATAAATCCAGGTCGGTTCATACTTGTCCTTAACAACATGAAGAACAATAGGAATAGAATGTCCAAAAAACATGAAAAAACGAAACACAAAAACAAACAAGAAATGAGAAACTTATTTTTGTAGTTTTCACAGGTTGAACGATTGACCAAATGATTTCGGGTTAAAATGATGATGTTCACATCAAATTGATAAGCTTACATTAAAAAACTGGCTCATCGCCGAATAATGTGATAGTGATAGGTATTAACCCCGTCGTGCATGACTTTTTCAAAATTGCACCAAGTCCAGTCTGTGGCTGGGATTTAATCCGTTACCAGAGACTGGGCCTGCGTCACAACGACAGATTTGGGCCTGTACTGACACGCCTAGCCTATCGGCCACCGCCTCGCTTCACTCGGACACCTAAGGTATCCTCGTGAAGGACATGAATCTGTGAAACATCAGGCCGACAGGTTTCACTAGTGTGAGATAGTGCACTTTGCGTCAGATGTAACCAGTATGCACGAACGGGATAATCCTGGGTATCAAACAAAAGCCTTTAAAATCTAGACGACTTTGCTTCTTGAATAGTTGAAAAATTCCCATTGACAAAACTGATATTGTCCAAATAATTACCGAATGAATAAAGGCCACCTATTGGAATTGTAAATTTGCCAAATCAAATCATGGAGTAACAGCAACTGTAGGTGTATGATTTGACAAATGAAAATTAAGCAAATTTGTTCATCAAGCCAGTTGTATTTTGGGCTTGTAATGTGTAATCAGTGTTTCTTGTCCTTGTTCATGTCAAGGCCCCATATCGTCACTAAGTTTTAATAACTAGGTATATACTTCATTTTTGCCTTGGAACTTGTGACTTGTGACGCATCCAGTAAAACTAGCTTTTGGCTGATTCGACAATTGTTTCAAGATCTATAGGTGTAATAATTTGTTTTCATCATAGACATATCGCATTGCACAATGACAGCTTCACAAGATTGTCAGTCTGGTAAATGTCACTATGTCATGTCTAAATGTCTAAACGTCATGTAGAAGTTCACAGACATTTTTACCCCCACCCCCTATGCTGTTATCAGCTTCACTGTAAAATCGATACTCTCTCCATCCTACTGCTGTTTGTGCTGTTTGCATTGTTAGCATATAACGCTATAGACCCTTCTAAAGCTCTGTCCCTTATACTCATTTTACAGTTTTGAGTGAAAAAATTGTCACCAAACCTGTTTCACCATTTGAATAGATTTTTCTGCTTTTGAGTTTAACTTTTACCCTGTTTCCACCCTTAGGCGCAATTTGCGCCATTATTGTGTCCAGATAAAAACAGCTTTTTAGGACCTTTTTACGCGGCGGCCTCAGCCGCCGCGTATATACTATATTACAAAAGCTCGATTTGCATGTATCTCCTTCTCCATGTGTTACTTGCGTTGTGAAAATTGGCAGGTCCCAAAAATACATTGTTTGTGTGTGCGTGTGTGTTCACTGTGTGTGTTAGTGTGTTAATCTTGCATCTCAGCGTTGTAATACGTTTATTGCTCATCATGATAGGATGTCAGTCAAGTGCTGACTGCTGAAAAATTTTCCACAAAGTGGGCAGTAATGACAAAACCTGTCGCACCAATGCTGCCTAGATTGTTTATCAGAGCGTTGGTACCAGAACACTTAAGGGCACAGCCTCAGAGGCCATAGTTTGGCACGCTATGCTATTATGCATGTTGCTGTGTTATGCTATTCTGCATGTTGCTGAGTACCCACGACCCGCGTCCACCCCTGAGTAGGCGTCAACCTTCCGATTAAGAATCGGACGCTTTACCAACTGAGCTAAGCCGGCCGTTGAAAAAACGATGATGTAAAGGAGTGTCTACTGAAATATAAAAACTGTGAAGCGACTCAGCAAACAGTGTCTATTGAAAAACGTGAGAATACAATTAGAACTTTTCAGAAACGAAAATGAAATAAGTCTACATAGGAATTTTACAGCGTTCGACCAACGACCGTGGGCGCACGCCTAGGTATACGTTATTATTAGCTGTTGCCGCCAAAGTTTGAACAAACACGATTATTCCTTAAACTGGCCAGTCGGCAGCTAACATAATATGTATCTTTGATGAACTATAGTTAACTACACTGTGCATATACTATATATATATATATATATATATATATATATATATATATATATATAATATATATTTATTTTTAGAAAAGTAATCAATAATCAATCAAGTAATTTAATTATTTATAGAAAATATTTATATATTTTCTGCGGAATATAGACACTCCAGGGTCATGATCAGTACTCAATCAGGAGATACACTTCTCACTCAGCAGACGAGCTTCTTTTGTTTAGTACAGTTGTTTTTATTTCCAAAGCATTAATCAAATTTTATTATTGAGCGACAATTTTTGTGTCAAATTTTTGAAATAAAGGAGCTTCAGTTCCAAGATAAAGTTCCTCCCAGAACTAATAAGTAAAAGGCAACAGCCCAAAACTATTTAAAATCAACTAGTCCGCTTTCAATAAACTAACTCGCCCCAAAAAGTGTTATTGACTATGTGGAAAGCTGCCGACTGCCAAGTAAATGGCACAAGCACGAAACGGTAATTTTACCGGAAAGATTTTATTTTATAGAATCCGCCTCAATTACTTAATGATATCTGTTATTTGTCTCACTTTTTCTCATGGGAGGCGACAATTTAATACACTTCAGCTCGAAAACACTTTAATAATTTAAATGTGTGGAGTGAAATACAGATGGCTAGTTCACACTGGTCTAGTTGCAGTTTTCTTGTCTGAAAACAGTTTGCTGAAACTGTGCTAAATAAATATTAAAAATGTTAAAATAAATACAATTAATAACACATTATTAAATGACATTCTGTTTGCTATCGAATGGCCGTTACATGTCTAACTTCGGACTGTTGGTAAAATTGTCCCAATCACTGTGATATTGCTTAATTTTTACGTAAGAATAACAAGCAAACGCAATTGCGTGACAGCTAAAGGCCTATTCACACGAGGGTGCATTGCATGGCGCTCGCCATGGAGCATGAGCGGGCGCATTCTATTTGCACACTGCCTGCTGCATTATTTCACACAATGCAGTAAGTAAGTGTGCGTGTGCGCGCGCTCATGCGCCCGCTGATGTGCCCGCTCATGCTCCCTCGTGTGAATAGGTCTTAAAAGGTTTTGGTGAGTAGCGCTTTCACGCTTTGAGTTTACAAAATGACAAAAGCACCCAATTTGGTTGCATGAATCGGCTGTAGCTATAAATTTTTTGAAACTGTGACATTATAAATCATCTTGTTTTAAAATATTACCACGTGTGGTAACCGCCTTTACTTCTCACAGTAATTTTTATACTAATTCAATTATTGCACTTGAACCATCTCAGAGCATCGTGGCACTGATATTTCACAAAATAGTTTACGTCATGCTGAAAGCTTGTGCAACTATCCGAATAAAAGAGCGTTCAGCGCAGTAGAATAATAGCAATCGGCTTTGCGTCAAGGTTTTTTCAGTTGATTAAGAACATTATTCTGTGTCAATTGATTACATTAAGATTAAAACGTAGACGTATTGAGATTTTACATTTAGTAAACAATAGCTTAAACTTCGCGTTAGACGGGTGAGTGACTTGTGATGGAACTGATAAATTTAAAAAAATGTCTATTGTTTAAATCCTATTTTTTTGTTAAAACTATTGTAAACCTAACTTTTTAGCAGGATTTCTTTCGCTCTGTAAACTGTTGAAAAGGTACTCTGAAAACTGTTCAATGAAAACCTACTGCTTTTCTATTGTTTAGCATTTTGTTAACCGATTCCAAAATGGCCATTTACGGCTACAATTTCACCAATTTTTTGGATCGCAGCATTCCGACAATGATATCCATAATAGTGTCTGATATAACTGCTTTTGTCGGGCTTATATGTTACATAATGGTCGTCGTAATAATTTTGGTGTATCGCAAAAAGCGATTTCAGGGTTCGTTTTATATCATGTTGGTTAGCATGGGCCTTGCCGACATGGCTTGTCTGGTGATGCACTTTATACTTTGGAGTCCCTCTGTTTTTGGCGGAGAAAGGGTGCTGCCTTATAATTACATCGTGGTGGTTGGCTTTCTAATGTCATGGCTAAATAACGCGTCAACCAGTCACATACCGTTTGTCGCGCTGAATCGAATGCTCGGCGTCTGGCTGCCCCTCAGACACGAACTCTACTTCAAACGTACAGCTATGATTGCCATAATTGTATTTTGCTATTTGCACGATTTCATCACAAGTACAATTGAGTTCACTTGTACTCTACGCATTCATGTGCCCAATTTGGCCTATACCGGATCCTCAGAGGGTTCGTGTGAGCCCTTAACCAGCAACTATCGCCAGCTTTAAGACGTTGTGGGAATAATCATCCCGTTAGGGCTCAACGTCGCTACCTATTGGAAAGTCCGACAAGTTAGACAGCAGGCTAGTGCCGCAACTACGGTGCAGATGAAACGCGAAATCAAAATGTGCATTCAGTTTGCCACAATTTTTCTGTTCTTCACGCTGTACAGCCTAACCTACTGGGTTGTGCACTTTTCGCACGCTAGTGATGGTATGCAAATGTTTCTCATGCTCGTGTTCACAATTCATAGCTCCGTTAATCCGTTTATGCTGCTGATTTTCGGGTCGGATGTTCGCGAAATATTGCTTCGTCAATCGGGCAACCAAATTCAACCTAGCGTCGGTCTCAGTCGGACTATGACAAAATGGTGATAACAACCTGAGTTGATGAACGCGCGATTTTTTGGAATATCATAAAGTATTTACAAACTTGGACGTTAACAGGATTTTTTAGTTTTCACAAAAAACTTACGCTTAACAAAATAATAAATAATAATATTAATTAGTTCGTAGCCTCCTTCAACACAAGAAAAATGCGATTCTGACCATAGCTGTGTTAGACAACTTTAATTGGGCAGGGTTAGCTGATCAGATTTAAATTAAGCAGAGCACATAATTGAAGCACCGATTGAAGTTGTCATTGTTTCTCGCGAACTCAAGTTGTAAAGTGGGTCAAGTTTGATATAGTCCTGTGCCTGCTAAACCAAATCTATGTAGGTAGGTCGGTAAGTTTTGAAATTAATTATATTAAATTTTGAATAACGTCATGAAATATCCAGATTAGTTTGGAATTTGGATAAGTCATCCTAATGTTGTTGGTTGTCAAAAAATTGCTGTTGAAGTGTTGAATTATATTTAACGTTTATATTACAAATTAAATATATTAAATATACTAAATATAATTATTATATTTACTTATATTTATATCACGTCATTGGAATTCTGTATTTATCTGTATTCCCTATTCAGTTGATCTGGAAAACGATTCCTGAACAGAAACATAAAGCGAATAGCCTATTTGCGAGCTTGATCTTAAGAAAAGGAGTATTTGTTACAAAGTTCAAGTCTAATGCCGACTTTCACTCGTAACGTGGTAAGAAATTTCCACAGCCAGAAGGGAAAGTTTGTATTTTTAGTGCTTCTTACACAAAACAGTAGGGATATTGAAACAAGCAGCAATTTATTGCAAAATTGTTCAGCAAATTATGGTTTTATTGAGAACAGTTTGTACACTAACTTTGTTGAAGTTAGACCTGCCGCTGTTGACATAATTTTTATTGAAATAATACTCTTCACAATTAGGGTCAGATTCACACTAGCACGTGCACACCACAAGCACAGGCACAAGAAAAAGAAACAAACGTTTTAATTAATTACGTTTTTCTATTTACGTCATTTGCCAACATGACGCCTCCCTCCACTTCACTAGCGCCTATGTAAACTGCCTCTTTGCCACAAATCTCCCGGAGACAATGGCCCCCAGAATAGTAGGGTAGAAATATTGAACCAATTTCATTAACGCCCAAAGTTAAAATTAAAAAATAAAGTTAAATTTTACCAATTAGGGGTTGTAAGGCCTATTCGGGGAGAGAACGATCCTTTCTGGGGTTTGACGGTGTCGGGTTGAGGAGATATATGTAGGTAATACATATAGTTGATAAAGGTGCAAAATTTATGAACGTATTCCGCGCAGCGGAGGTTTTATACTGCAACGTGAGCTGCACATTAAGACAGCAGTAAAAACTGAAAGTATGCCACCTTTGCAAATGCTACTTACATTTACATTTTTCAACCGAATCCGACACAGCGAAAACTAAGGACAACCTCCCCGTCCGCCGGGAGTTAGGCACGCCCCTTTCGTCAACAGCTAGCGTACATCTACGCAATGTTATATACAAAACGTTTTTCTATCGCTTCCTAATTATTTATGCACGCCTACACAAAAATTATTTATGAAATCGAGGAAGCAAACACACTGCTAGTTACATACAATTTTGACGACATTTTGGATATGTGGGCAATTTTGGAGGTAAGTATTGCACACTACACACACATTCCACATATTTTTCAAGTTCAGCGTTTTCATGTACCTCATTTAAGTACCATCATTCATCCTAAAAATTTGCAGTACTGGCAGATGTTTACTAGGTTGGGCTGGGGTGGCGCTTTCCATTAACTGCAGGTCAACGTTTTTTTGCGCTCTTCCTTTTAAGCTTTTCCAGATGGGATACCCTTCATTTCTCACACAGTTTCTCCTAAACGACATGTTAGCAACTTTGTAGTTGTACGTTGTGTTTTTACCTCCCTTTTTCTCAAAGTTAGTAAAAACGCAGCTTTGACTACGTACAAAAGACGACTTTTCGCTGCAAAAGCTTTTCGTTCGTGACATTATTAGTTTGTCATTATCATTTTGCTTAAGAATGTGCCAGGAGACCTTCTTTTAGCAGGCTGAAAAACACTACAAGGATGCAGTTACTGTCAGTTCCACTAAAGACGGCGTTATTACAGCTATTAACAGCCGAATAGTATACAACTTACTGAACTATTAACCTAAACTCACAGTAGAATTTCAACGATAATAGAATTCTCATATTCCAAACTTTGATACTAGCGCGGCGACAATCTTATACTTACTGGCATTAAATGTATTTGATGCTTTTAAAAAATTTGCTGGGTGTTGGCAGGGTCCGACAGGATTAATAAGTTACGCTGCTTTTTTAATCCCAATTCTAATCATAACTAATCATAATAGGTTGAAATAATCAATTACAGTTGTATGTAGATCAAGCTTGAAGCGTTAGAAAACTTGGAAAATTTTACAAATTTGAAGGTTTTGACGCAATTTGGAAAATGTTTCAAAATTATAGCGACGAAAATGCTATTTGTAGCACTTTTTGGGTCAAACAGCTAAAACTTCTTTCAGCCTTCGCCAAAGAAAGTGCGTCACAGGACGCACATGACCAAAACAGTGGAAAATTTCAGAAAAAGTATGGTGTTTCTTTTTTTTTGACGCAAAAAACACTGATAACTAGCCTAGCGCATGCGTAGCTATAGCCACCAGCTCGGTGAAGGTTAGATATAGCTAGCCTAGTCTAGGCAAGGTATGGCAAGCTTAGCTTAAGTACGTACGTACGTATGCGCCTACATGAAAATACGTAACCGCACACGTGTTTTACGAAAAACGAAAGCAAGTTAAGGACCTGCCGCCGCTTAGGCGGCGGCAGGAAAAAAGAAAAAATGAAAAAATAAAAAAGCTTAAAAATTCGAAAACTTTCATATCATGCGTCCGCTTGGGTCTTGTGTTTTGTGTAGCAGCGGTAAATGATACCATTAGTCATATAAATTATAGGTGATACAAGTAAGAATTGAACGTTTCAAACTGGTTTAAGTACTTTTAATTCAGTATAAACACGTATTGCATAAGTTAAATACTTGCCCTTAAGAAGCTGCCTGCGTTTAACGAGGCTAAGCTAAGACTGCATTTATGCATTTCATGGGGCAACTTTGAAGTTTTTTTAAGTCATTTGCTATAACTTGACGGAATATTGTAAAATTTTGCTATCAATAGAGGGTACATAAAAATTTCCAGCTTCTGTATATTATTTGTGTAGTACGTGTCTACACTTAATGAACGAAAAAATATTCAATAAGTGCATGTGTGCCTGACATATGTTTCTATTGATTTGAACCATTTTGGAAACTTGAATCAATTCAATTGCTTCGAAAGGTTTAGTTGAAGCATGAAGTTTGAAATTAGATATTTTCATTAGCATCAAAGTCAATAACTTACTTTTCCTAAAGCACATGGCTCATATATTTTTTCCACTAGTGTTCAACGTTGCAGTGTTATGGAAACATATCTTTGCACTGTTTGGAGTAGCGTCAGTGCAACTGAACGTAAAATTGAAATCCCAAGTTATCATCTGTTCCCAAGACGCAACATGTAATAAAGCTGATGGTCAAAGCTTGAAATACGGCCGTTTGCACCAACCTTATTATCAAGCTATTCTTATTCTATTGCTATTCTCGAGTGCTGTTCATTATCTTACACCATTCAAAAATAATATTCAATTAATGGTGTTTAGGTAATGGGTAGTCAGTTTTGCGGAAACAAATAAAACAAATCTAATGAAACTTCTTTAGGATTAAAAGGAATCAGCAATTCTTGACTTATTTTATTCTCAAGCTATTCTATTTTGGTGCAAGCCAGTGATAGTTTCCCAATAGTTATGTAGATATAGTGGTAAACACATGTGTATAGTCAAGTGTTTCAATATCGTTTTAGGTTAAGAAAAAATTGCAACGAAACAATTAAAATAACACAATAACAGCAAAATAGCAGAACCAATTTATTTGAGTCGCAAGTAATAAGCAGTTTAGTAGTGTAGATTCCTAACAGCTGTTGCAGGTAGTTGGACATCCCTTGCTGATGTGGGATTGGTTGCAGTAGTTGCGGAGTTCACGACAGTTGCTGTACTTGTCCTTGCAGTGCACTAAAACACAAGTATGTGCAAACTAACAATTGAATTAATCTGTTTTATAAGTTAAATACAAAGCAACGATGTTGGACCTCTTTTATGTGTTTGGGATAACAATATATAGATAAAAATTAACATATTTATGCCGGTTGAACGAACAAAACGAGCCTTGATGGTAGCTATCAGTATCATTGTAGAAATGACAATTGTTGTGAATTATTACTGTGAGTTATTAGTTATGTTATAATTTTTCGCCAACATATTTATTTAAAAACGAAAATATGTAGTTGTTATTCCAGTATATCACGTGTTTTGTATTAACTAATGTGGCTTACAGTTGCTGCAGTCTTGTCCATTGGCTTTGCGCATGTCAATCTGGTAGGGTGTAGCACCGATTTTGCTGGCATCACAGTTATACAGTTTGTTCAGTTTCTTTACATCCAGTTGAGAGAACCCATTACGCTGTCCAATTTTGGCACTACAAAGCATAAATATATTGCAGTGCTGGGTGGTGTGTCAAACCCCTTCATATTTGAAGTTTTAAAGCAATTTAATTCCTCACACTTGACCTGTTGGGGGAAGCTCCGCACCTTTGTGCTGAAAAAATGCCCTGAAACTCATAATTTTTGCTTGATGGCTACAAAATTAAAAAAGAATAAAAAACGCCAAAAAGACCAAAAACATCAAACGGGAGTAGCCCTTCTTAAAAGTTTTTTAATAGATTAAGGACTAACCCTCGTTGTTTGGGAATCAGCGTGTCTTGGCCATTGTTAGTGAAGTAATTAGTGCCGTAGTGCATCACACTGTCGTAGTCATAAGGCAGGTTTTGAGTGGTGCATTCTGAGGTGCTGCATTTGTCAAAGTTGTGCTCCATTCCTGAATTTGTTTAAAACAGAGCAGTCTATGTGTATAAAAAATAAAAGATTTCGCACATGTACAAATGGTGTGTGGGTCAGCACTGTAAGCAATTTGAACGGTGTTTAACGGTGCAAACGTCTCTCATTTATTTCACTTAGTTAAGGCTTTCAATATCTAATATCTTAATCATACATGTAGTTGGGGGGTGAATGAGGGAAAGAGCCCCAAAATTCGGTCCCGAGGGGGGGTCCCGCAAGGCAGAAAAGAGGGGGAAAGCTGGGAGTAGTCCCGGCGGGAGTAAAATTTTGGCCAAAATGTGAAAAAATTTTTCGTAAAACTTACCAAAATTTTCGCCAAAAATTGTCAGAAACGGTCAAAATTTGTCAAAAAATGTAAAAATTGCGTCATGTTTTGGCAGGCGGGGTAAAAAATGAGTTGACGCAGGGGAGGGGGGGTCCCAGCAGAGGGGGGAGGGGTACCCAAATTTTTGGTGCTGTTATATGCATGATCTTCATTGTGACCTGCACTAAACCTTTAGATAAGCACGTGATTCCATCAAGAAAGAAGTAAATTCAAGAACGTTCTCAAGATTATGGCAAGAGTTGCCAAACTTGTCACTTTTGCTTAATGGTTCATCAATTTTTGATCAAACTTTCATTATTTTTCAGTAACCTCTCGTTATCGCTTTAAAAACTGTTAAGAACCAGATTGCTGTTAAATTATAAATTATCAAAAAATGACCTTGTTTCACATTGTTGAACATGACAGTGACATAGTTGTCTCGGTCAGGTCGGCTCTGTTCGTGTTGGAAGCCCATGCAGTGCATCATCTCGTGAGCGGCTGTGCCCTTGTATTCGCAGCCACTGCCAATAGAAATGTCTTGCTTCTCGCGGAAGTTACTGTACATTTCCATGTTTCCAACCATGGAATAACAGCTATAATCAAAAAGAAAGAATGAAAATAATGCATAATGATGAGAAACAGACTCAGTCAATAATACTAATCAGTAATAATAGTAGGTCAATAGTGATAAAATTGTTGACGTCTTTGAGTGTTTGATATTTTTTGTAGCGTTGTTGTTTACTTTTACAAACAATTTCGTGCGATTGTCATATTTTCGATTGGTTATTAAGTATGAGTTAACAAAAACACAAGCTACATATAATTTTATGATGACTGATAGTTCTTATAGTACCCGTACTTTGAACGTGTTAAGATTATGCACGTCGGTATTATAAGTTTATCAAACTTCAACAGAGGCAGATAGTTCGTTGAAGTTAGACCAAGACGTGCTGAATCAAGAACAAATTCTAATTTCATTAAACAGAAAACTCAGAAGTTAGGAACACCATGATCTCGCTAAATGCTTTATCCAGGGTGCACTAGTGTTTGTGACCGGCCGGAATTTTTGGCCGGCCGACCGAAAAAAGCCGGGGCGGGCCGGCTAAAATCCGCCGGCCGGCCGGCCGGTCAAAGTCAGCCGGCCGGTTAGAAACACCGGCCGGCCAGCCAGATTCGACCGACTGACAAAATCAGGCCGGCATAACAATCTGGCAGGCTAAGTTATGTCAGAATGACACTCTGGATTTTGGATGAATTGGTTTTGCCTAAAAATTTGGCCACACCGGCCGGCTGGCCAGCCGGTTTTCATGGGCCGGCCGGCCGGCCGACCGAACTTCTCAAACGGCCAGAGCTGGCCGGCGGCTTTCGCGGCTGGTCACAAACTCTAGAAGAGTGCAGCAATTATTAGACAAACTGTAGTTTAGCTTGTAATTAAAAAATAAATTAAATTAAATATTATTAATGCTAGCTGTTGATTAAATAAAGTAATAAATGTCATACCCTCCTCCTCTGAAGAATCGAACATAATGATCGCTGCCGCTCTTTGGCACAAAGTGGATGCAAGTGTATTTGGCGTAGTCAGCAATGGCCTTGTTAATAGCATCCACAGCCTCACAACCTGCGGCACAATATCACACGTTGGCACATACCAGCTGTTTTTATACTGAACCTTCAATAAGCAGCAAGCCTGCCATTTCCATTAAACTGAGATAAACTATTACCTGTTGCGTAGGGATGACTATACCAAATAATTAACTGGCACCAGCAAGGGTATGCAAAACACCGAGATCCTATTGTATGAGATTTTTTGGGGCGCAACATATGTAGGTACACTGGCAGCATTTGAAACTGTTAGCTTGTCATTTAAAGAGGCACCATGCACTGAAGTTGAGGTTACACAAACACACTGACAAAAGTTGAGACACGAGTTAACTTTGGTTTCCTTACTTGTAAATGATAGGATTACTTCTATACGATATCTCATTGCAACTTAACGCTACTGCAGCTAAATACCTATCAAATGTTCCATCTCGTGGAGCAAAAACATGTGCTCTTTATTAGACGTAACATTTGGCTTACTAAGGCTTCGGTCCAAAACAAAAGGCACAGTGACAAATCCGTTCTTTTTGGGCCATTTGAGTCGAGAATCTTTGATAGCGTTTCTGTTCTGTCCCTTCTAAACACAATTAGCAGCTATATTAAATAGCCTACTTGATGTTTTCTGTTTAAAATGAACTAAAATATTTGAAAAAATTGTTATTGTGGTGATTGTGTAATGTTATAATTATAAGGCCCACTCATACATGCACACAGTTGCAAGGAGAAAACCCAATAGCAACAATTTTGTAGATTTTCCTTGATAATTTTAACGCTAGGATAAATATACTCAGCATATTCTGGATTACGGGGCTGTATTTTTGTTCCTTCTACAGAAGGAACTAGTGTTTCGAATTAATTGCTCACAGCATTTAACGCTGCTGAGCAGGCTGCATAGCCAGTATAGTTTGTGTGTATTTTCAGCTTGGGAGCTGCGTGCTGATTTTTGTCTGCGTATGTGCATGGAAATCAATAATTGATGTACAGTGTTATTGTAATGTACCTTTTCAAAATCGGCACCGTAAAGTTTCACCAGCAGTATATAAGAGCTATTGGAAAACACTGTTTATCGCTTCTTAGGGCTTTATCCAAAATGGATTTAGCGGATTCGGATTTAGCTAAATCCTGCATTTTGGATAAGCGTTTAGGATTTAACTTGCCTGCTGGATTTAGCCGATTTATCAGATTTAGCGTGCGCTAAATCCGATCTTTATCCAAAATTCCCTTCGGATTTAGCATGCTGGTGGATTTAAATTAAATCCTAAATCCTAAATCCTTATCCAAAATTCATTTTTTTGAATCCGCTAAATCCGTGGATTTAAAATTACACGCATTTTATAGCCGAGTTAAATCCTCGTAAATTTACGAGGATTTATCGGATTTAGCATTTGGGTGGCCCTCGCGTTTTCGTTTATAACTTTAGACTGCCTAAACCGTTTTGGGTGTGCAATACATCATTCGAAAGCTCATAAATTAGGCTTTTTAATGATGTAGTTTTTCAAAAGTTGCACTTCATTGCCGTTTAAAAATACGGCCTAAACTATTTCATAATGCAATTATTGAAGCTATTTTCCAAATTTTTTGAAACAAAACGACTGGAATGAAAGTGCGCGGCACATACAAATCATAAATCTTCATGATATGTATATAGCGAACATTATGTGAAAGGTGTGATACCTTGCTCAGTACTCAGTAGGCATATCCGCCAATCAAAATGGGGCGGACATTGAACGCGATCCGAGCACAGCCAATACCGATGCCAAAATGACAAGCCTACTAGTGACAAAAGTGCGATAATTTTTATTGTGTTGGTATTATTATCTTATTTTCTGAGCTTTTCCTCGGTTCTTTGCGTTAAAAATCTATATCATTAAATTCTTGTAAAGTTGTAACACTGCTAGAGTTTATAAATCCCTATAAAGTGAGAAAGCTGGGCAATTGTGGTAGTCTAACGGATAAACTTTTTCACGTCCGCTTACCTGAAATGTGTCGACACGGCACAAGTCAGCAACCTGATTTACAAATTAGAAACGACTGTTTGAGCAAATTAATTTTTTGTTTTATTTAATTTTTTTTACATTGACTGACTGTTACAAATATGGGATCACAGTCAGATAATTTGTTTTAGTTTTATAAATTTTGATGTTTTCCGATGTTTTTATTGATTTTTTTACCGTAACGGCGGAAATTGCAAAGCAAATATATTAACAGAAGCAAGCCAGCAATGCAATTAATATGTAGGTAAAATGTAGGTGACGGCAGGGGGTAGCCAGGGGGGGAATGGGGGAATATCCCCCCGAAATTTTTCCGACGGAAATGGTAGGTACACAAGGTTCCGCCTTTGGTTTTTAGGGTCCGGCCGGAAAAATTTCCGATACGTCTCCAATTGACCAAATTTGGCCAAAAAATCTAAAAATTTCGAATTTTTTTCTGGGGGCTGGCGCCCCCAGACCCCTGCAACTCTGTGACATTGTGTTCCTTACCTTTATCTTGTATGAAAGCATGTGCATGTGCATATAATTGCATTGTGCACTATGTATATGCTTAATACACTGTTTATTGTATCGTTTTAACTGTTTTATTGTTACGAAAATGAATTTTAGTAAATTTACAGGAATGTTAGAGAATTTTGGAAAGTTTGCTGATTTTCTAGTTACTGAAACGTCGCTAGTCATTTTATTTTTAATAATTTTCAGTGTTTTGAGTGAGTTTATAATTTACAGTGTTTTGAGCTCCTATTTTACGTTTGATGCTGCTGTAGTCGAAATTAGCATTGTTTTTTGACCGAAAAATGCTAAAATATGTCGCTTTTTGCGTTAAAATTGCAAGTAAGTGCATTTTAACACATCTCAAACCCCCCCTCAGTTGAGCACGGGGTATCAAACTGAGGGGTGGGCACCCCCCCCTCAGTTCAGGAAGGGGTACCCCCCTTCAAAACCGTACATAAACGGACTATTTCGCGCTCCGCATTGGACGCGAGCTGCCAGGCATAATAGGGAGAGTGTCATGCCTTCCCATTACATATGTCCTCTTGGTGTTACATAGGTATGTTTTATGTCTATATTCAGTTAGCGTTAAGATTTCATAATGTAATTCTTGGCCTGGAGCGCCATCCTGACATAGTGTTGGGATTTTTTTCGAATCGTACCCGAACCCGAACCCGAACCCGAACCCGAACCATTCGTACCCGAACCACCCGAACCCGAACCCGAACTTTTGGCCAAAGGAACTGATTGACATTACACACTTACTATATTTGAATATATGATGTCAAAAAAGTGTGGAACAATTGAGTCCACAACCATCAGTTAGTACGAAAAAACTTTCAATATTGTTGTATACAGCAAAAATTTTACTAAGTTTCAAGCTTTATCAATTCCCATTTAGCTTTCCCGCTTTCTTTCAGTGTTAAAAAAGCACGTGTAGTTTTGGCAAAAATAGCCGAAATTTGCGCGAAAATTTTTTCCCTAAATAGCTTACATCGTTAGCTTCACAAACTTCATAAATTGCTTCATGTTATATACTTGTGACGTTATGCTGTTGCGAATGAAAAATTCAAATCTTTCTGTTGGGACGCATTACCGCAACATTTTTGAGCTTATTTGCTCTTCGAAACTATAGCTAACAGAAATCTTAAGCCAATCCGAATGCACACAAAAATGAACACTGCACCTTATCTCGTTACGCAGTGCAGTTACTATAATATTAAGTTCAAAGTGCTCCTATGAGTAAAATAGTCCCTGGACTTGCGCGGTGATCAGCTGAAGTTAGTTCTCATCTTCGTTTATAGCCCTAAATAGGGTGTCTCACACGGGACACATCGGTGGGGGAAGGCAGAGAGGAAAGCTAGGCAAATGAGGTCCTTAGCTTCCCATGATAAGTGCTTCACGGATTCCTGTAACCTTCACTAGAATATTTCACTACAAAATTTTGGGGGAAGGCGGGCTCAAATAATGCTATATGTAGCTCGCCCGCGTGGGGATAGTTGGTTTGGCAGGAGAATGCGTGGTTCTTGCTTATGAGGTAGCTGAAATGAACTCAACTTCGAATCCAACAGTCAACGCCCTAACCAAAAAGCAGACGGGGACGAGGGTATGATTGAGATCCTTAGAGAGACGTTAATGTGGAAGCGGCGGCTGATTAGGTAGATCCTAGGGAGACTTTGATTCGGGGGGAGGGGGGCAAAGGTCTAAAAATTTTTTCGATTTTTATAATAGCGTTTTTCACCTTTACGTTATCTTGCTATCAAGGGAATGAGTGATATGTAGTAAAAGCCAGTGGCGTACAGAAAAAATGAGAAAAAATTTTTAGGCTGAATTGGTCATCTGGAGGGAGACGTCAAAAATTTTACCCGACAGGAAAATAAAACGAAAAATGGGAACCTCTCTAGACAGTATATAGAAACTAAAGCAGCATAATGTACTCGGTCTGAATGAAGAGTCTAATCTACTTGTTACTATAGGTTTCATGAAAGATAAGAACAAGAACTAGTATCACGGAGAGGGGTCTGGGGGCGGGAGGGAAAAAAATTTGAGATTTTTTATGTAATTTGAAAAAAAGTTGGTCGCAAATTTAGTATTTGGTCAGAAAATTTAGGTACCGAACCCTTTTTCGTCCCGAACTGACTTGTACCCGAACCCGAACTTACAAGCGAAATTAAAAGGGACGGAACTCCAATGGGCAAAATAAAATTGGGCAGTAAAACAATTTGAAAGTTTACTCAAAACTAATCCAAAAATTCATTAAAATTACATGACTAAAAAGTGAATTTAGAGCTTTCGATTGATGTATTGAACGTTAAAACGGTTGCGCAACTAAAGTAAGGGAAAATGGTAGTGAACCAAATCGATAGAGTTGTGAGTAAACAGTCTGAAAGTGTTATCCAAAATTCATAGATTTATCGGATTTAGCAGATTTAGGATTTAGCAGATAGATTTAGCAGATTCAGTTAAAACGCTTATCCAAAATTGTTTGGATTTATTGGATTTATCGGATTTAAGCGCTCGCTGAATCCGCTAAATCGGCTAAATCCTGGAATTTTGGATAACAGATTTAGCAGCGCTAAATCCGCTAAATCAAATCCGCTAAATCAAATCCGCTAAATCTACTTTGGATAAGGGGGTTAGAGCTGTTTTGCTCAGCTCAGATCAAAGCTTAATTTTTGAGCCAAATGGCTTGATGCAGCGGGATGCTTAGCATTGTTTTTTACGTACTACGAACGTAGATAGGTTAGATAGGATTAAGCTAGGTACATTAGATAAAATAAGCTAATTATAAAGTAGAGTAAGAAACAAAGTGCAGCTTACGTAAGGAATAGAACTAATTCATTCAATCCTGACAGGTAGACCTTACCCCTTTTGGGGCCTATTTCTTTCAACTGAATGTTCTGAATAAAGAACCTTCGTGTTTGTTTTGTTTGTTTTTTTGACTACTATGCATCTATTATGTAAGTACTAAAAGATGAACATATAAAAAGTGAGTGTTATATGAACGTACAGTGCCATGAGGAATCACCATGTCACCCTCCACAACTTCTCCGTCTTCGGTCTCATTTTCTAAATACCAAAAAAGCAGTCGACTTGAAACAATCACTAGTATAGAGCAATAGTCACTTTGGCTGACATTCACAAAAAAGTGCCTAGTCCAGTCCATGCTAAAAAGTCAACACTAAAACAGTAAGAACTCCATGGAATTCATAGGTACGCTACGGTTGTTACGCTTAAGAGTATAAGCAGACTGAACTTTTGACCTCGAAAGAGGTGTACACTAATTATGACCGTGAACATTCGTAACGCTGCAAAATGCCACCTTCGGACTCGTCTAAATTGATCCCTAGCTGTGGCAAGGAGCTTGGGACTGTAGCAATGAAGTTATTTTCGGCCAATTTCAACAAAAACATGTTTAATGGCGTCGAATGTTCGATTCGGTTTAGAGAAGTCTAACAAACGAGTCTGTGTGCGAACAATGAATAACTATTTTAGATATACCTACTGCTTTATTATTGTCCGTGTTCCAACCTGCAGCTATGTTTGACTGTTTTGACCGTGCTCACTGAGCAAAGATAAAGTTAACGAAAATGTTCAACTTTCGGCATCAAACAATTTTTGCTCACGGTCAAACAGACATTCTTACGGACAAGCATAAACCATAATTTCATGCGGAACGTTGGATAAATTTATGCCCTACCGTCTTCTGGTGACTTTTCGCCAACGTCTTCGGGACCCATGTCCGGGTTCAAGATGTTCTTGCCTGAAAACAAATTATGTTTAAAACTTAACATATACCGAGTATTTTAACGCTAATAACGGTAATAGATAAGGTCAGAGGACGTTTGTAGCACGGATATTAATAGGTTGTCATTTTTTTGAAAACGTTGGAAAGTTTTTAACATTTACAAAACATTTAATTTTGAAATAAAAAATTGAGTGATCGTTGTTTTTTTAAGTTTCACAATAACAGGAACTCCCCGCCCTCCGTTAAATTCTACGCTGGGTTTCTTTTGATGCTTTAAATGAATCAATCCAATTGTGTTTGATTGTGAAAATTATATGTTTACCACTTTACAATATCTTTACATCAAGTAATATCAAAACAAAAATGGCCACATGACAACAGCCCTGCTGCAAACTGACTTGGCTTAGTTGGCTTTGCAGCGAGAACGCAGCCAATTGCCAGAAGAAGGATCAGGAGTTTCATGGCGATCAGAGAAGCAGTCGTTCAGCCGAATTAGAAATAACAATGGTTTGCTACGATATTTTGGGGTTTATATAGCGAGTTTTAGAATAGAGTGCGTGCACCAGATCATCAAAACATGACCCGGCTTACCATCTGAGCTAATGCAATTCTTGGGTTTAGTGTTTAACCAACTGCTCGACCTTTTCAAGATATTCTTGCCAAATAGATTTATTGTATCAGGTTAGGTCAATAATTTAATCTTATGATGCGTTTGAGAAAGAAAATGTCTTCGTTTTTTCAGATCTAGAGCTACTATTAAAATCAGTCACGAAGATTAATAGAGTGAAATAACTTTAGGAATCGTGTTTCACAAAATCCTATAATCTTAAGTGTCAAAAAGCATTTCTGAAACGAAAAGTTTTTCATTTAAACACTTTTTGAGTGTTCAATGTTTTGTGTTTCACACACACACACACACACACACACACACACACACACACACACACACACACACACACACACACACACAAAGCACTGAAAGCTGGAGTATCCGCCGGTCTAGCCGCGGTCACAGTGTTTTACGATCACAAACACCATCAAATAGCCTAAACCAACAGCACTCGTAATAGCCTGTGATAATTTTGTGTAAGTTATTTTATCTTGTCTGACCAAACGTTACTACGACTTGAGCCCAATTAAGTGGCGTGATTTCTATGACTACTCGATGTACTGCTGACGGCTGCAATTTGTTCTTTTCATAATGAAATAGCGCGTTTCTTTTTTCTGTTGCGCCACAGTACATTTTTTGTTAATACATTAGCATACAATTAGTGTATGATCAATTTTTTAACGTTTCACTTGGTGTCTTGGTTTAGTTCGGTGGTCAAGTGCAATGATTCTCGCTTAGGGTGCGACAGTTCTTTTGTTCAAGTCCAGGACGAGCCATTTTTTGTACCTTCTAGAGAAGGAACTATTGTTTTGAAACCAGCTCTACTCAGTGTGAAAGTAGCAGCTACATGATGTTGTGCGCTTTTGATTAACACGTAAAGTCAGTATGGGAGCTAATTGATCTCTTTTTGATGAAAAGCGTTTTTCACAATTTTAAATGAAATAATGGAAAACAAAACTTTTCTTAAAGGTCTTAATTTGTCACTTTAATAGATATTGTTTTTTGTAAAATAATCCACTTTCCTGACAATACACATGGTGAGCACTTGACTGTTTCAAGTTTCACTTAACAGTTTCAAACTTTCAATTAAAAAAATCATTTGTACCTCAGTTAGCAAAAGAATAGTCAATATAAGTTTTTTAATAAAAACTGAAATTATAGTTGAATTTGAAAAATTATACTTTAGTTGATAATTGATATATACTATAGCTTAAATTGAAAAAGTATAATTATATAAAACCAAAATTATACTTGAAATTTATTGAGCGTTCTTTGCATATTCGTCATGTTTCCGTCCATAGTAGTACAGATTTAACCATGAAGAGCAGTTGAAGTAGCGTGGCCGAGTGGCTTGTAAAGGCGCTTGTATAGTGTGTTACGCATCTTGTATTGTAAGGGTTCACATCCCACAGTTGTTGATTTTTTCTAAAAAATTAATGTTAGTTATGTACTGTTGTTTGCAAAATCCGTTTTGAACCGAAAAGTTTGTCAATAAAGAGCACTGAGTGCTGAAGTCATAACTCACAAGTACTTCGGTCAAATTTTTTACATTTTTGTTGTGAATTCAGTATATCTACATAAATGCTGATACAAAAATTATGAAATTGTAACAGGTATTATTACTTTCTGAAAATTATCAGGGGCCGTTCACAAGTTCGGATTAACTGAATTAGATTAGCTGAATTGACTACAATAACTCGAAATAGAGTTTTAGTGTCTCCCAGAATTTTCATACTTATGCACTTTACACGTAAGAACAACTGCGTCTAATTTGAAAACGTCTCATGCTTCTGTTTTGAGTTATTCCGGTTAATTCAGTCAATCTAGTCCAGTTAATCAGGATTTGTGTTAAGGTCCTTAAGTAGTATAGTGCTGTAATCTCACACCAGATTGGGTAGGGTGCATTGGGTAGGGTGCTTGCGAATTGGGTAGGGTGCATTGGGTAGGGTGCATTGCATGTTGATAGCTTGTGTCTTTCAAGGTCATTTTACTGCCTTATAGCGGTTGTCATGGTAACGACATGATCCATCTTTCCTCGTGCATGGTAAAAATTTGGTAAGAAAATGGTTAAGTTTTGGTTAATATTGTTTGCCTTATGTGTTAATCATAGGCATAATTTATCGATTTTTGTGGTTTTGCATGGTCGTTAGTGTGTGTTTTGTGGTAATATTTTGGTAAGTAAATGGTCGTTTTGTAGTCAGAATAGTGTAATAATATTTTAGATTAATGTACAGAAAGTTAGATGAATGTATAGATTTTGATAAATATTACAGTATTTGGTCATAACTTCGTCACTTTTTGGTTAAGTCTTGGTTAATATTTTTGCCTTCTGTGTTAATCATAGGCATAATTTATCGATTTTTGTGGTTTTGCATGGTCATTAGTGTGTGTTTTGTGGTTATATTTTGGTAAGTAAATGGTCGTTTTGTGGTCAGAATAGTGTAATAATATTTTAAATTAATGTAAAAATACAGAATTGTTAGATGAATGCATAGAATTTGATAAATATTTCAGTATTTGGTCATATTTTGGTCCGTCTTTGGTTAATTTTTGGTTTATTCTTTCGGTCGTATGTGTTAATCATAGGCATAGGTTATCGATATTTTTGTGGTTTTACATGGTCATGAGTGTGTTTTTGGTGGTAAAATTTTGGTTGAGTCGGAATTTAGTCAGTATATGGTTAAGTTTTGGTTAATATTTTTGCCTTATGTGTTAATCATAGGCATAATTTGTCGATTTTAGTGGCTTTACATGGTCAATAGTGTGTGTTTTGTGGTAATATTTTGGTAAGTAAATGGTCGTTTTGTGGTCAGAATAGAGTAATAATATTTTAAATTAATGTAAAAATACAGAATTGTTAGATTAATGTATAGATTTTGATAAATATAAACGTATTTGGTCATAATTTAGTCAGTTTTTGATTAAGTTTTGGTTAATATTTTTGCTTTATGTGTTAAGCATAGGCATAATTTATCGATTTTTGTGGTTTTTATTGGTCGTTAGTGTGTGTTTTGTGGTTATTTTTTGGTAAGTAAATGGTCGTTTTGTGGTCAGAATAGTGTAATAATATTTTAAATTAATGTAAAAATACAGAATTGTTAGAATAATGTATAGATTTTGATAAATATTACAGTATTTGGTCATAAATTAGTCAGTTTTTGGTTAAGTTTTGGTTAATATTTTTGCCTTATGTGTTAATCATAGGCATAATTTATCGATTTTTGTGGTTTTGCATGGTCATTAGTGTGTGTTTTGTGGTTATATTTTGGTTGATGGTCGGAATTTAGACAGTATATGGTTATTTTTTGGTCAATTCTTACTGTCTTATGTGTTAATCATAGGCTTATTTTTATGATTTTTGTGGTTTTGCGTGGTTGTGAGTGTGTTTTTGGTGGTTATATTGTGGTGGGTGCTTGGTTTGTGGTGGTTGTGTACGTTGTGTAGTAGTAGTTTGTGTGTAGTATCTAAGTGTTAAAGGTAGGTTGTAAAATTTGCTTAATTACTTGCTATTTATTAATTATTTATTACTATTACACATTCATTAGTATTTCACACACACATTATTTCAGTTTGTTATGCTTGTCTTACTGTAGTTTTCCAGAAAAATAGCTTAAATTTACACTTAACTCTAATTATCTTAAGTAATAGTAGGACGATTTTAATGATTTTACTGTTATTCAATAGCCTTATTTTTTAGCAATAGTGCGATCTAGCCTTAACCGTTGTGGTAGCTTAAGTAAAACTATACGCCATGTGCTTAACAAAAAAAATTACTGGGCGACTGACTACTTTTACTAAATTCTCAAGTAATACTTTGTTTATAGCAGTAATTCTTGTATCATTATTTAGCCCACCTACTACCAAAACGGCTATCACTGGTTATTTACTAAGTTCAGTGAGAAATGTGGTAAAAATGGGGAGTTTTTGCGTTATGCTGCAGCTAAGTTTGGTAACGGCTATATTCGGTACATACTAAGTTTGGTCAGTCTTCAGTTTTTCGCACACAGGAAATATGCACAGTAATAACTTGCCACTAAAATTAAATTACAGCACTTTTTTTATTTTATTGTTAACAATTCAATATTGCAAATAAAAGGGCATAACAACCGGAGGAGAATACTAATGTCGTTGCGGTGAGTATATAATACGGTAATATCGACAATACATAAACACAACAAAGGTACAAATATATTAACAAGAAGTACATGTATGATAAATATATATAAAATATACTGATTATTATGCATATCAATAGTAGTTTACTTAGTAGTAACAAAAGTATAAACTGGAGTAGGGCATATAGCACGGAGTCTATACACGCCTTCACGGTAGTTCGCATAATGAAGCAAATGCTATCACTTCACTGCAAACTGTATTAATGTCTGATTCGACCGTTAGACCAGTGACATAAAACTTTCCCGTATGGAACAGGCGAACTGTCTTACCTTTACACTTGAATAGAATTCCGCAAAACAATTCAGGTTCTAAGCTTGCGTTATCTATTATTGAGTGAAGTAAAAGTAAGTCAACTCTGTGCCCTGTGCTGCTCGCGGCTACAATATTTCTCACACTCATTGATTTTACTTGAGTGCCGAGACTTTTTGCATATTCATGTGTCGTTTTTTCCACTTGATCACGTGATTTACCACCTAGACATACAAAACTGCCTTTTTTAAATACAAGAAAGGTTAAACCATGATATTTGACCACAGTACCACTGAATTTTTCTGGTCTATACTTCCCAACAGGCTTCACGTCAGGATTTTCAAATTTTCCCACCACCGTCATGTTCACAACCTTCGCCATGTTCAACAAATGATGACAATGATAAAATGACAATGATACTGGTTATATATAGCAAAGATGACGCAATATTACGCAATATCCCCTTAATAACTTGATCGTAGCTATTGTCTGGCTTCCACTGAAATTTTTAACAACAACTGCTCTGAATATATTGATCGTTATTACATAGCTATTGTCTGGCTTCATTCCGCCACTAAAGTTTTTAAACAAACAAATTAGTGATATCAAGAACCGTTGGTCGTAGCTATTGTCTGGCTTTTTTGGCGCGAAAGTTAACGTATTGTGCAATAGTTATGTGACAACAAAATATATTGACCGTAGCTATTGTCTGGCTTCATTGCGCCACTAAACACCACAACGCCGCTAACAACAATAAACCTATTAGCCTAAATCTTATACGGCTTTTTCTACCTATAAACTCTGATACTACACTTTTTTCTTTATTTTCTTTATTTAATTATAATAACATATTATGATAATAATAACATGTTACTTCAGTAACAACATTTTACGGTAATAATAACATATTACGACAATAATAACATATTGCGACAAAAGTAACACGATAACAAATACATAATATGACAATAATATTAATCAATATTAGATAAGATAGACAATAATAGATAACATAATGCATAAACATAGTGACATAAAAAGAATGACAGTATAACTTTACTAACCATAACTTTTTTCATTAATTTATTACCGCAAATGAACCGTCAAAAATTATTATTATTTAGCTTGCTGCAATTGAAAACAAGCTTCTAACATGTGACCACACTGGCCTAAAATATGAACTGTCATCCGTTCTTGTGTAATATTTATTTCGTCAACTGTGAGTTGTCCTGCAATCTGTTCTGGTTTCTTCTGTTGATCTGCCTGTTGTACTTCCGCCATTTTCCGGGCTTGTTCTGCCAGCTGTACTTCCGCCATTTTCCGGGCTTGTTCTGCCTGCTGTACTTCCGCCATCTTCCGGGCTTGATATACCCTCTGTGCCTCTTTCACCATCTTCCGGACTTCCTCTGCCTGCTGTAGTTCCGTCATCTTCCGGACTTGTTCTGCCCTCTGTACTTCTTCCCTCATCTTCTGGGATTGGTCTGTCTGTTGTACTTTCGCTATCTTGCGGGCTTGATCTATCTTCTGTAGATCATTGCTGAGGTGATTTGTCTTCTGTAGTTCATTGCTTGGTTGATTTGCCAGCTGTACTTCATTCCGGGCTTGATCTGCCGTCTGGACTTCATCTGCCTTCTTCTGTAGTTCTTATATCCTCTTGCCAAAAGTTTTCACTTCGATGGACTTGATTTATATTACAATCAAAAATTGCCAGAACAACTGCTCTGCCAGTATGCATCCTAGAATTCGACTTGGAACAATATTAAACGAAACACTTAAATTTTGAAACATAAAACAGTGTCATATTCTTCACACGTGTGTACTCTTGACATTACTAGATGGTTTAGACAGTAAACAAGCAGCAATTTATTGCAAAATTGTTTAGCATATTATGCTTTTATTGAAAAGAGCTTGTACATTACCTTCGTTGCAGTTAGACCTGCCGCTGTTGAAATGCTTTTTTATTGAAATAATACTTTTCACATTTAGGGTCAGATTCACACCAGCTCTTGCAGAACACAAGTACATGCACGAGGAAAAGATACGAGCGCAACAGTTTAGCTTCAAAGGATTTATAGTGGTGCGGGGAAAAAACCCTAGTGCTTCCTGGCCGAACCTTACGACATGGGAACTTTTTGAGTATTCAGGTGAAAAGCGCATTCCAAACTGACATACCACACCAATTTTTGTGCAGTTCTGAAACTTGTAGAACTTTTTAAGAAATTTGTAGAACTTTTTAGGAAAAATCATGTTGAAAAATTTAAAAATGACAAAATTTTCCAAATTTTTGACTTGTCATAATTTTTTCACAAAAGCACTCTTGGTCAACGCCGTTTGCATTTTTCAAAAGTTACCTTTCGTCTATACTTCTAAAGCTCAAAAACAGTGAAAAACGTTGTGGTTGACCTGTGACTGTGCAAAGTTTGTGCTGGAAACAAACCCTATTGCGGAGAAAAAATTCTATTTTGTTTGGCGACCATTTTTTGCTAAACTGACCCATTGTTGCTACAAAAGTTAATTCATCTGGGCTAACAACATGCGTATACTTCTTCAAAACAGTTTATTTGGCCGCAAAACGTCGTTTTTGTCGTTTTGGCCCATACCCCGACACCCCTTTCGAAACCTGTTTTGGTCATGGTTCACTAAAATTTGGCATTTTTTTGAATAATTAGGCTTTAGCTGTTGCGTACCAGTTAAACGCAAAAATGGTAGACGTGGGCGGTGTTTGTCCACCGTTTCTAACGTAATAAGCGCAGAAATCTGTTTTTAATGCTTCTAAATGCGGAAAAATGCATATTTAGGCAGAACGGCCAAAACGGGTCAAATTTGAAGAATTATTGTGAGTCACATGGGTGTCGGAGAAACGGTTTTTTAGTTCATACTGCAGCCCAAGAGTTGTAGAACATGATGAAATTGAGTTTAAACTCACTGCTAATAGAACAACCGAAAAAAGTGATAGGGTCTTTTCCCCGCATTAGATTTTTTCCCCGCATAGGGTTCTTTTCCCCGGAGGTTGCGAGGCTTTTTACTTAGAAACGTAAGTAGTTAGAATCCATTTTATTTGTGCAGCAGTTAGGCGAAAAATAGCTATTATAAAAGCCGCTAGCATATGGCATGTGGAGCACTTAAGGACCCGAAAAGTTGAAAATATGGTTTTTTTCCGCACCACTATACGTCACTTGCTACCACGACACCTCCCTCAACTTCACTAGCGCCAACGTAACTGCCTCTTTGCGACATTTCTCCCAGAAACAGGTGTCTCCAGAATAGTAGGTCAAAAATATCAAACCAATTCTAGTAGCGTGTAAAATTAAATTTAAAGTTTAATTTTACCCATTATGGGGTTTAGTCCGGAACGGGAGAGAACGATCTTTCTGAGGTTACAGCATCGGGTTGGGGGGGGAGGAAAATTCACAGCCCAAACAGTTTCTGCAAAATGACATTTTAGTAACTTTTTACAGCTACCCAATTATTTCAATAAACTTAAAAGCAAAGAAAAATGAAAGAAGTTTTAGACGAAAGAAAAAGCAAATGAAAGAAAAATCAAAGAAAAAGAAAAAAATTTAGAAGAATAGTTGACTAGCTGTCAACTCGTTACCTAATTTAAAATTAATTGATACATAGTTAATTGGCCTAGGTTCATATGATAAATACATACATGCATACTTTTGCACGCACACATCTATGTACGTAGCAACCGCCACGCACACATTCTATGCGTAGCTGTCTGTTATTAGAGAAGGGGACGGGTGAACTTTTTTATGACTTGCCAAAAATTTGTTACTTGACCCGACAGACATCCATCAACTTTACTTTGTTGGAAACCGAAAGAAAAACGAAATGAAAGAAAAATGAAAGAAAAATGAAAGAAATTTGAAAGAAAAATAAAAAGAATTTTCCTGAAATAATTGAGTAGCTATAGTTGTTCGTTATGTGTTTTTACCTCCCTGTTTTTAAAATTTTATGAAAAGGGCAGCTGTATCCACGCACAAAAGACGACACTATAAACCCACAGCTGAGTTTCAGCAGATATAGTCGAATTCTCATATTCCAAACTTTGATACTACTGCAGGGACCATCTTATACTTAGATATTGGCATTATAGATGTAATTGATGCTTTTAAAAGTATGGTAAAGGTAAAAGTAACCCGCGGATTGACAACTATCCTTTGGCGTGTCCGCCTTCGGTGATGCTTTTAAGAAACTTGCTAGGTGGGGGCATTGTCCGACATAATTAATAAGTTAAGCTGTTTTTCTAATCATAATCCTAATCATAACTAATAATAATAGATTTTAACCAATTATAGTTGTAGATCAAGATTGAAACGTTAGGAAACTGAAAAAATTTTACAAATTCGATGGTTTTGACGCAAATTTGATAAGTTTTTAAAATTTTACCGATGAAAATGCTTTTTTGGCACTTTTTGGGCCAAATCAGCTATGATTTCGTTCAGCTTCCAGCGAAAAAAAATGCGTCAAGGGAATCATATTGAAAAAAAAATTAAAACCGAAATTGAAAAAAAAAATTTCAGAAAAAAAGTGCGGCGTTTCAGTTCAGTAAAAACGTTGACAGCTAACTTAGCTCAGGCTAGCCATAGCCAGACTAGTGCAGTGAAGCTATAGCTAGCCTGGTGCAGGCTAGCTATAGCAAGCTTAGCTTAGGTACGTACGCACGTATGCGCTTGCATGTAATTGCGCTGAGGCGGCTGCAGGAAAAAATTGTGAATACTTTAGGTTTGTTCCAATTATTACGTGTTATTTATTTTTGATATAGGGAACTGAGTTTTATGCTCATGTTCAAAAAACGCAAAAAATTACACACTTTATAGTGTTTGTTGTAAAAGTTTAACCTATAACATAACTGAATAAATAGTAATCCGAAGTTTATGAATAATCTGTGCTGAAGCTGTAGTACTTATATTTTTGTTTCTTGCTAAAATTATTCCCTATAAAACACAAAGTCACAGCACAGCAGAGTAGTATAAAGCACTGTTTCTTTTACACATTTAAATGAAACAGACAATAAATACAGCAGTTTTATAAACAACACTTATACGTTGCTCGTAGCAACAGGTAAATAACTCCGTTTTACGTTGCGTATAAATTTGAAACCGAGCGAAACTACACGAAACGTCATAGCTGCACATAGGTATAGTTAAAACTGATTAAATGCATATATAGTAAATTGACGTTTTGATTTCATTATAAATAGGATAATAGAAGTATATTAACAAGTCTAGTGCGTATAGTTTAACTTGTTAAATTTTTGACGATAAAATTTTAAACCTGACCTGCTGAACTTAAGTCTGACTAAAAATTATTGAACCTTGAGACAGAAAGAACTACGCGATTTTATTACAAAAAGTTCAAATCGTTAAAATCAAGAGTGCCACGAGTAGTCACAAAAATCACGCCATCTGTTTTGTTTCTGGTTTAAAATTTCTTGTCAGACTTGAGCAAAGTTCTTAACAATTTAGTACTTTTACCCATGGTGTGATCTATGTAGTCAGCTCCTTGAGCATAGCCTTAATGGGCCATAACTTTTGACGGCGTAGAGATACACAATAGTATTAGTGTTGTAAAATGAGACTATGAGACTCGGGGGCTGTGGTGTAGTGGTTAGCATTTTGTCTTCGAAGCAAGCGGGCCGGGTTCGATTCCCGGCGCCACCATTTCTTTCTTTTTTCTAAATTGGGGCTTCCTCTTTCTATTCAACATTCTGGCGACCGTGCCATAGGACGGAGAGGATAGGGCCGTGTCCCAAGGCACAGCCTTATCCCCGAACCGTTTTCGGAGGTGGGTTAGGAACTTAGGAGCCCCATGCCCTGGGTTGAGGTTGCCACTTCAACCCTTACGGTACGTGCTGTGTACAGTATGAGTGTGTGCATAGTCTTTTTCTGGTATGGTCTCTCGGTGAAGGGTAAGCCGAAAAACCCTCGATTTCGGTTAGGGGTGAACTGGAGAAAACCCTCGCTTTTGGTTAAGGGTGAGCCGGTTAAAACCCTCGGTATTAGTTGAGAATCGTTCTGGGTCGATCGAGAAACCCTGTGGTTGCGGGTAAGCCAAAAAACCCTGAGTGTGTTGAGTGACTGAAGCAGGCTTGGAGGCCTAAGTGTGAATGTGCTCCGCCCTTGAGCTATCGGGTTCACCCCGGGAGCATGAGTATTGACCGAGTATCGCTGCAGGGTCACAACGATGTTCGAAGGACGGACCCTGTTGTAAAATGAGAATTAGGGCCTTTGAGACTCGGGGGCTGTGGTGTAGTGGTTAGCATGCTTGTCTTCGAAGCAGGCGGCCGGGGTTCGATTTCCGGCGCCTCCATTTTTTTCATTCTTTCAAAATGGGGAATCCTCTTTCTGTTCAACATGAGCATCATTTGTGAGAAATGTTAGAGAGCTTTCAAATGATGCCTAATATGGCCATGTAACTTGACGTTAGGGCTACGTCATAATTTAGAATGGAAATTTTAACGTATAAACGTAAATGGTGTACGTCAAAAAAGATATCACTCGAAGGCGCCAATTGTTCTGATTTAATAGCCGTCAGTTTTATGCTTAACGTTGAGCGTGCTACGTTAACTTTGAAACAAGTTATGAACGTTAATTTTAAATCAAGTTATGACGGTTTAAGTATTTGCAAAATAAATGACACTATAGTATCCTCTCACATTCAACGTAGTGGATGTTTGAGCCCAAAAGTGTGAGTATAGAAATTTTTGACTTTTTCAAACCGGTGTAGCGGTTAAATGGTTTACTTTCCAAACTGACTTTGAACAGAAAATTTTTGCCACGCTGTCGGCTATCTGATAACAACCTTTCTATTTTGAGCCGTTCTTTAGTTACGATCGTAACTATTTTTAAGCAGGAAAATTTATATAGTATAGTGAGGTAGTAAAACATTAATAAATAAATAAAGAATTTTTAAAAATCTTGCTTGTGTTTCCAAACCTGTGGTGGTATAAAACTGTGTAGTAGAAATGTAGTAGAAATTTACAATTTCATTTTCGTCGTTTAGGCACATACAAACATTTTTCTGGTGCAAGGACTGACCTGCTGCCGTTTAGCAAAATAAAAGGGCACCAGAGGCAGTCAAAAACGGCCTGTTCAACCGATTTCTAAATGGCATGCCACACACAACTAATTTGTTTTTTGTTAATTCTGCAAAATAGTCTCACACTCTGTTGAAACGTGGTTTTTGAATTGCAAATTTGCTTCTTTCAAACAGATCTACAAGTTAAACAAAAAAATCAATAACTTATTAAACTAGACCAAAATTAATTTACATACTGCATTTCTTGCTAGGTGTAAAATTAAGTGTTAAAACTATATACCACTTTGGTTCACTGAACCCTAAACTAAAGTTTTATATCTGCAATTTTTGCGATAACTAAAAATAATAATAAGAAGTTTTTGGTCGTGTTCCAAAAAAATTGTGCAAAATTATTCCATCATTATTACTAATAGTTTTGAAGAAATCATATGCTTCAATGTTAGTTTTATCGAATAAAAAATAACAAGCAACAAAAACTGGAAGCATTCGTTTATTTAAGTCTAGCTTTTTACAATAATTTTTCCAGCTATCTTAGCAAGTTCCGCACATTTTCGGGCATCCGGATTTGATTTGATCATAACTGCAGTAGCTGGCATATTCATGACAATTATTGTACTTGTCTTTGCAGCCCGCTAAAAAATTACCACACAACAGTCATAATATTTTCTAACTAAAAAAATGGTATTGCTGCGAGTATGAATACTCAATTTTTAGTACTGGTGATTCAAATTCGGGGCACTTTAACTAAAACCTCTAGCAAAATGTAAATTTAACAGTTTGAACAAGAACTATTACACCCACATTTATACTGTAAAGATCTTGAACATTAAAATATGCTGTATGTCTCTTGCAGCAATTAATACCAGCATACCCAACATTAAATTTTAGAAACTGCAAATCTTAAATCAAATGTTAGTCTTATTATAATTAGCATACAGTGCAATATTAAATATTCAGGCCTTGCCTGTTCAGAGGAACTTACCGTTACTACAGTCTTGTCCATTGACATTTCCCATGTTGATCTGGTAAGGAGTGGCCCCGATATTGCTCTGATCACAGGCATACAATTTGTTTAGTTTCTGCACATCAAGTTGAGAGAATCCTTTTCGTTGCCCAATTGCGGCTCTGAAATATACAATCGTGCTTATCTGCTAATTGAAAGTATGTGGGTATAAATTTATTAGTAAAAATTGTCATAAGAAATTTAGCAGGTGAATTAAATAGATTTGTAAGTTTAGCCAAAAATAATCATGTCAATTTGCGTTGATTAAATGATTAGTACTTATAATGTTTAATTTAACTGTGTTAAAACATTCTAAAACAACATTTAAACATTCTGTAATACGTCAACTGCACTTTATTGTTTAAACTAACGTGTGACATTTAGGTTAACACATCAGGTCAACACTTTCTCTACCCTAATTTGTTTATAAATTAATCACAAACCAACTCTGCTAGTTTTGAATCAAAGTATTTGTCCTTATTAAGCTTTAGTTGTGAAGCATATGTATAGCATGAGCACACTTAACCAAACCAAATTCATTCATCAACTAACCCTTGCTGTTTTGGAACCAGTGTGTCTTGACCATTGCTGGTGAAATAATTAGTACCGTAATGCATAACACTGTCGTAGTCATAGGCAAGGTTTTGTGTGGTGCATTCTGAGGTGCTGCACTTGTCAAAATTATGTTCCATTCCTAAACAGATATTGAGTCAGCGTAAAAATTGCTTAAAAAAACTTTTGAAACTTGAAAACTTAAAAGCAACAGTGAACATATTGAAAATATTGCATCAAGACACTGATTTCGAGTTATGACAGTTTTTAATAGTCAATATCTATACAGTTTCTAATATCTTAGGTCTGAATTTAAAAAAAAGCACACTGTTTCATTAACATAAACTGAACTCCATTTCTAAAAGGTTCGTACTGAAGGATTCAACAGTGTATGACTCATGCTGTGTTTACGCATGGTTTTATTAAAAGCAAACATACTCCGCTTCGTTAAAAGCATACATACTTTAGAGTATCGGAAATCAATATTTAGGTCTGTTTGTTTTCATCATAATTCTTCCTAATTTTTTGTTAAAAAATATTCACAAAACAAAAAATGCCCTTCTTATATCACCTGATTTAATATTGTTGAACATTACAGTGACATAGTTGTCTCGGTCAGGTCGGCTCTGTTCGTGTTGGAAGCCCATGCAGTGCATCATCTCGTGAGCAGCTGTGCCCTTGTATTCGCAACCACGTCCAATAGAAATGTCCTGCTTCTCGCGAAATTGCCAGTATTTTTGCATGTTTCCAACCATTGAATAGCACCTTAAACAGTTTAAATACAACTCAAAATGCGATGGTGCATGTACAAGGCAACACATGTGCTAGTTAATGATATGTAGAGTACTATATTCAACTAATGCAAGACACCAAAACTAACGGGAAATTGTAACTGACTTCATTTTTAAATGCATTTCTTAATATTGCTTATTTATATTTTTAACGTCTAGCTTATACAAGCTCACAAAAAGCCCCGCCTAGTCGCCAATATTGATCTTAGTAAAAGGTCCCTATGAAACTTTTCAAAAATTTGTTTTACAATTTAAACAACACATTAGCGTATTTAGCGATTAGAATAAAGTCGGTGCTAATATTGCTTTCCTTACTTATTCATTAAACTCTGATACAATTTTAAACGGTTTTGTAAAACTTTGCACTATTTGTAAATAGTAAAATAAGTACACGCATGAATCGTTACTCACATTACTTAAAAAAAGTTGCTTGAAAGTTAGTTTATGCCCCAGTCTAGGTTTTTTGTGTGTGTAGCTTCATACCCGTTTCCTTTGAAAAATCGCACGTAGTGGCTGCTGTCTTTTTTTGGCTGCCAATGGATGCAAGTGTATTTGGCATAGTCAGCAATGGCCTTGTTAATGGCATCCACAGCCTCACAGCCTGCAGTACGAAAGATTTTAAAATTGTTGAGCAATGGTTCACTGAAAAAACCATTTGTTCAGCAATAAAATTGTTAAAGTAGTTTTAAAATGACGAAGTTTTAAACATGTCAATAGCATCAATAGTAAAAACTAATTGAAGATAATAACAAAAAACACCTTGCCTATGCTACATTATATTTAACGTAAAAATTGTAAAACGTAAGCGTACTCAGGCTAGGGTCCAGTACAAAAGGCACCACCACGTAGCCATTCTTTTTTGGCCATTTCATTTCCGGATCCTTGATTGCGTTTCGATTTTGTCCTTTCTGAATTACCACAACTTGATTTTGGATTATGTGACCCATGCATTTACAGCAATTTATGCAGAATGCTACTTATTTATGAAAACGTGCAGCAAGTTCAACTTCTTACTTTATTTTAACCCGATACTTGCTTAATTGATGTTTGTTTACTGTTTTTAAAACTGGCTTACATTGAAAATCTAAAAGAACACCTCAGCACCTTTTCTTGATTCAACTGTGCTTTAAAACTTAATTGTTTTTTCACCATTATAACCATTTAAAAATTTCTACACTCTCCTTCGGCAATATAAATATAGCACTTATAATTTCGTAAATCGTACCGTGCCAGGAGGAACAACCATGTCACCCTCTTCGACCTCACCATCCTCAGTTTCGGTATCTGAAGTATAAAAACTATTTAAAACTAAACAAGTATTTTGACAAGTATTTATTTATAAAAACTAAACAAGTATTTGAAACCCAATTAAATTAAAGAAACTAATCAAAGGACCTGAAGCGTGTAATTAGATTTGTATGATTTGTTTCTAGTTATTCATGTTGATGATTATATAAATTTTTATGTTGATTTAAATAAAACAAACTTACAGTACAAGACGTTTTATGCTACAAAATATAAAAACAAAAAGAACAAACAGCGAGAACGATTTAAATATTATTCGAAGACAATTACAAAATTGAAACAATTGAGTTACAAGTAAAAACATAAAACTGATTTTTAGTCAAAAAATAACGTTAAAGGGTAAAAAATAGAAATTCATTAGGTTTTTTATTTTTTGTATCCTCTAAATTTCTTTTTGTTGCTATTTTTTTTTTTTCTTATATGTTCGTTTTAATTTTTCCAATAAATGATGAGGCTCAACTTGGCGTAAAAGAATGCATCTTATTTTTGTTTTTTGTTTTTTCTATGTATAAGGGCCCATTTTTTTAAAAGTTTTTCCGCCCCCTTTGGGCAAAGGGGTCCCTTTTAAAAAAATTTAATTTTTAAAGACTAAAAAATTCCCCCTTAGTTCAACGGAGCCGTTGAAATTGCTTATAAAATTGGATAAATTTCAACGGCTCCGTTGAGCTCAACGGCGGCGTTTTAGAAGGAAAATCGTTCTATCGTAGAACGTATATATATATATATATATATATATATATATATATATATATATATATAACATTTCAACGGCTCAGTTGAGCCCATCGGAGCCGTTGAAATTGTTTATACAATTAAATAAATATTCAACGGCTCCGCTGAGCTCAACGGACTCTTTGAAAAAAAATATTTGCGCAATTACAAACTTTAAAACACTTTTGCGATCGTTTTGCAACGGATCGGGTCAGTGGGTATGCCCACGGGGCAAAACCTATAACCTATAACAAGCAATGTCTAGTTGTGCACAAATAAATTTTGGGACCTGTTGCACAAAAGTCATTAGCAATAGGTTAATGTTAATAAGCTATCAGCCCGACAAACACGAAACAGGGCATATGGAAACGCCCGTCATCCGTTTCATCCGTTTTTTTTCAATTCAGACTTGTTTTTATGGCAAACAGGCATTAGTGCATACAGACATATGAATGTATGGGCATACGGACAACGGTTCAATTTATAGTTGTGAGTAGGGGTGTTTGAATTATGAGTTAAAGTTACAGTTAGAATATTAGCCAAAAATTAAATCAGTTAAAGTTACAGTTAACTGATGACTTTAACTGATAGGTAACTGAAAAAGTTAAAGAGTTCAGTTATGGGGCGAATTTTTAACAATTTTAGAAATGCTCAGAATTTTGAGGATGATTAAAAATGTACGTTTTTAAATATTGTCAGTTAAGGGGGTAATTGCGTTTTTAGGTGTTTTTCTGGAAAGCCGTAGCTCAGCGTTTACAAACTCAAATCGCAAACGCTATTCTGCATAATGTAGACCTATTTTTTGCCTAAAAGTATGCTGTGTGTTGAAATTCAACCGTTAGTCTTCTTTTCAGGACAAGCGTTTAAATTGTTTTTTTCTAAAATTCAATTTTTTTTACAAAATGTTTGCGCCACAGCTATGAATCACAAAATTACCTGTTGGGGCTGAAAGTTGGTAACGCTTTTGACGCGTCTAAAATGTCCAGGCATGTCCCTCACGACTTTATTAATAACAAGTCAATTTATTGAAAAAATAGCTTAAAACCAAACGCATCGAAAATTTAACGTTTTCTTGTAATTAAAGTCCTCTAAAAATGTCCATAGGTGGAAATACGAAAAAGTGAGAGACATGCCTGGGAGTTTTGACATATACAGTACTGTGCCAAAGCCAGGCGTCATTTGTGACTTGAGTCCTGTGGGCGCAAAGATTACATAGAAATCACAAAAACCTAGAAAATGCAATTACCACCTTAAATCCGTCTTTGGCGATAACTTCAGTTAAGCTACAGTTAAGTTAATTGCCTTTGTCACGAAATCAGTTAAAGTAAAAAGTTTAACTGTTACGCAAAATGTAATCAGTTATCAGTTAACGTAAAATGAAAAAACAATTAATAAGTAATCAATTAAACTTAACTGAAACAAACCTACTTGTGAGCTGTATGTTCGTTTCTCCGTATGCTCAAAAATTTTGGCAGATTTGAACTGAATTTAACTTTGCCTGATATCGGACAAAACGAATTTGTGATTTGTGAACAACAAAACAAACAATTTATAAACAACAACAAAAATAACAACAACAAAAATCTATCCTTTATTTTTAACCAGCGAAATATTAATTTATATTTAAACGCAGCTCCTAGCTCCGTTGAGCTCAACGGCCGGTTGAACTCAACGGCCCGTTGAGTTCAACGGAGCCGTGTAAAATTTCGGCGCAAATCAAAAACTTTAGAACAAAATAATAGTAGTCGCCTGATTTGAACAGAGGAATTTCAACGGCTCCGTTGAGCTCGACGGAGAGATAAATTTTTTTATAAAATTGCTGTTAAAATTTTTCAACGGAGCCGTTGAAAAATTTCAACAGAGGCTTCATAAAATCCAATTTTACGGCTACGTCGAAATTTCCAGTGCATATTTTAGAATATAATGTCGGTGAAAATCAAAAACTTTAGAACGAAATAGTAGTAGTCGAGTGGTTTGAACGGAGGATTTTCAACGTCTCTGTTGTGCTCAACGGAGCTGTTGAAATATTTATAAAATTGGCTAATTTTTTAACGGCTCCGTTAAGCTCAACGGCGCCGTTGAGTTCGACGGGCCGTTGAAATTTTCATAAAATTGGGCCCAGCGACCTAAGTTGATACATCATTTGAACGTGCATTAACAATATTTTGGTACTGCTTTAGACATGAGAACAACACAAGTAACTCACTGGAAACTTTAAAAACAACTTACTGTCTTCAGGTGATTTTTCGCCCAAATCTTCGGGTCCCACGTCAGGGTTGAGAATGTTCTTGCCTAGAATAGATCCATTGTTTAGTTTATAAACTAGATAATCAATTAAACAAGTCGACTTGGAGCAAAAGTTTGAGTTTGATTTCTGAAAAAATACTGCGTAAAATTAGGAAACTCATAATGATGTTAGTAAAAATAGCCATATTACTGTAGTGATAACGGTGTAAACTGACTTGGCTTTTTTGGTGGCTTTACGGCAAGGGCGCAACCAACCAGAAATAGCAAAGCAATAAGCTTCATGGCGTTAAATAGCTTCACTGGTTAAATCGAGTCAAGAAGTTTTAAGACTACTGAAGGGAACATGAAATTTTCATTTTTATAGAACCTGAACTCACCTGAGCCAACAAATCTTAGGCCCTGTGATTGTTCACCTGTGTATATTGTGGTATAAGACGGTATAAGATATAAAACGCATCATGTGAGATTAAGTAAATAAGCTTCATCTCAAAGATCTCAATAATATTAATATTATCAAGTTATTTGCTCAGAAACAGTTGGAAAAACAGCATGGTGAATGCTAGAAACGTTTATCCATTATTACTAATATCGTTTAGTTAATAGGTACTGATAAACAGAAATAGGCGTTGAAAATAAAATAACTTAGTATAATATAACAAATTTTACAACCTTAATTTTTAGGGAGGTATAAATATCGATGATAAAAACGGCCCATTACAAAAAAAAATGACTTTTCACACATCTGAAATACAAAAAATTTTCCATTTGACAACTTTTCATTGTTCATTGTTTGAGTATTTGTATGTAGGTATGTTTTAAGGTGGCAATTTTGATAATGCAACAAATTTTGATAACTTTTTGCTTGATTGTTTTAAAAGCTATTTGTAAGCAGGTTTTATATGTTAAAGAAATATAGTTGGATGTAAGCATATTTACTTGTTTTGGTAAAGTTTTGTTTTGTTTAGGCAAAGTCTTTATTACGCAGTAAAAAAAGTTTTTCAATTTTTTATTTTTTGTTTTTTATTCATGTTTTACGTTGGAACGAATCTGCCTTGATGAAATTTAGTTCCCATTTAGTCTAAATCCGCTTCTGTTTGTCTCAATTAGCGAAGTTTTGTTAGAATAAGTCATCACGTCATTCAGTGATTTTGAATCCTAACTTAAAAAAGCTCGTTTTATGACCTGAGAAAACAAAACCTACAGTTTACCTAAAACCATCATTTTTTTGTAAAGAAGCATGTAGATATTTTAGTTTCATTCGTTTTAGTTAAATAATATTAACATATATTGCACATACAATCAAAATATTGGCTATTTTCTAGTAGATTTTAGTAGATTCTTCAGTAGCATGGAATGGACTCGTATGAGTTTCCATAGACATCAAGATATTGAATTCCTTCACCGTAGCCAAAATGATTGCAATATGATTGCTAGTGCGTTCTAATTACAATATAGAATCTATAACCAATGTAGAACAGAATATATTTTTATATTGTCAAAAAAGGGGTGGTACTTACGAGCTCATAAACGTAGCATGTAACTGTTTGGCAACGCGAACTTTGGCTCAACGCTGTAACACGTTGGTTCTAATTTCGTTAAAGATTTCCAATAAATATGCAACTGAAATTTTACACCATTGTAATTTTAAAAATAAAAATAATTACAGTTATAATTAGAAAGTGTCAATTTCTTGGAATAAACTGGAGTTAACCACTCGTGTCACGATGGCGAATTGTTTCTATGTAAAATATCTTTTAAAAAAATAAAAGTTTTAAATTTAGTGAAAACACACTACTTGGATTTAGGGCTGTCATGAAGGCATATGGTCGAAAATTTACTTGATGTTTGTATTGTACTTCTTACCTGTATTTGTTTTGGAATCTTTTTTGTGCTACTGCTAATGCTGATGTATGTTAGCGGCGAAATTCTTTAAAAAATAGTTGTTGCTCCAGTCACCAGAGACTTGAGCCTGCTCATTTAGAAACAAATGTCTTGCTTTACCAGAGCGCAATGGTACAAGTCTGTCTAAACCATTATCCCAGTAAGAAAAGAATACGGTGGGATAGTTGATACGGACAGGATTTGGAACCAGGTAACATGGAAACGACTTCCTTTGACAAAACAGATTGAGACAAGACAAGACAGACAACAACTGTTTAGACATAATAAGTAGCACAATACAATATGCAAATAAACAGCTGCGATCTGACTACTCTATACGCAACAAGCAAAGTTTACAACAAACATGGTTGTCAGAAGCCCAAAACTGAATTAAAAGACCCAAAAATGACCTCATATCTGATTTTTTGCTTCAATTTTAACCACACGCCTTCATTTGTGCTTATGTTGAAACCAATCAGTTGTCAAGTTTATGCCTGTTGCATAAAATGGCGAATGAAGTGCATGTGATTGGAAATACAGCCAAAATTTAGATGTGAGATAGTTTTTGGGTCTTATCACTGTTACAATACAGTTTATGGCTTCAGACAGCTCTGGGTCCCCCTGCATTCTTATTACTGTGGTATCAGTGCAGCGACCTCGTACATGTGGTGTCATGACACACAAAACTTGTGTGCGGCATGAAACACAAAACGGGCATGTGGTTAACAAGCTCTTCTGCTGATTTGAAAGTGGTTGTATTGTGAGGCCCGAGTCATGAGTGTCAATATTCCAGAGGAAATATTAAACGCGGCCATTATTTGTGGATGAAATTATGTTCAAATCTTAATTTCTGCTCAGATTTACTGCTGAGTTGCTCCAAAGGTGGTTGCTGAGTTATGAGTGCAAATCATTTTAGTGATTTTATTTTGACTACATCAGCAAGCAAGGAAGCAATGTATACAGTACACACCCACGTATGTGGAGAAGTAAAAATATTTGGTTTTAATTTTCATTATTCAAGTCGAACAATTTTACTTTTGTAAACATAATGTAAGTGTAGCTAAATCTGAAGCTAAAAAGCCCTAAGGGGGCCGCGTAAAAATAGAGCCGAAAACAAAAATCAGATATTAGGTTATTTTAGGGTTTATTCATCCAATTTATGGCTTCTGCAACCGTGGGACGCCCTAAAACTATATTGCTGAAGTAGCAATGCAACGTCCTAGTACATGCTGTTTCAAAACTAGGCTTTAAAAGTATGCCTTCATTCATTTAAGTCTAAATTTAAGTTTAAGTTTAAGTTTTTATGTTTGTCTCTGGATTTTAATTAAGTTTAAGGTTCTTATTTTGAAAACGATTAAGTTTAAGTTTAAGTTGCTGCCTTAATTTTAATTTAAGTTTAAGTATTAGAAATTGTAGTCATTTAAGTATTCAATTGAGTTTTTCTGTTTTTGGCTACTATACATGGTTCAATGTTACTATGACACTGTACGTGTCTGTGGCTACATCAACCTGCAACCACCAAGTCAAATTGTACCTGCCACAGTGGGGAAAACTCCTTTCCTCATTTTCTAAAACTATATATTGAAAGACCCGCTTTTTTATTGTGTATAGGACTGTAGGTATTTGTGGGTGGACTGTGTGCGAGGCCTGTGAGACTTTCAGTCTGCTTCATGGGGTGTATCGGTGTATCGGTCAGTCCTTAAAGTGAAGAGTATCCCACTCTGAACACAACTTGACCGCCGCGGACACGGTGCGGGTGTCTCGGTCAGTCCTTAAAGTGAAGAGTATCCCACTCTGAACACAACTTGACCGCCGCGGACACGGTGCGAACATTTTTTTGCGAACGACAAAATTTCGCAGCATCGGCACCGTAATGTTTCACTAGCAGTATGTAAGTGATTCTGGAAAACAGTGTTTATCGCTTCTTATAGCTGATGAGCTCAGATCAAAGCGTGGCTCGATGCAGCGGGATGCTTAACATCCTGCAGCATTGTTTTTGTACGTAGTTAAGTTAGTTTAGGTCGTAAAGTAGGATACGATAGGATATGCAGTGTAGTCAAAAATAAGCTACGTTCTGAAAGGTAATGATAGTACTTTTAGGTAGTGATAGTAATAGTGTAGCCTACACTAAGTATGAAATAGAATAGATATGTAGAATAGTAAAGGTAGACACCGGGAAAGGAACCTTTCCCCTTTTGCGGGCTACTTTGATTTGATTTGATTTGAAAGACAATTTAGCGAAATAGCTCAACTAGCACTGAGGGTTTTTCCCGGCTAATGCTGACCAATTGAAGAAATAGGAAAAATGAATGTTAAACATACTAATCCAATAAAATGGGAAGTGGGGTAGCTGTAAAGGAATTTCTTGTCTTTATGATGAGCGGCCTGTTTCAATAAACTCAAGGGCGCACACTGTGCCAATTGTTGCTCCAAAATCAGGTGATTCCTAATGCAATTATACGTGTATTCATTACGAATCACCTAATTTAGCGCTATCAAATCTCACAATATGTGGGCCTGTGAGTTTATTGAAAAAGACCCGAGGTTTCGCACAAAAATGCTGCTCAAAAAAGTATTCCAGACAAGACAATAAGCCAAAAACATGTCCAAAATCACGCCAAAAAGCCATTCATTGACATTTAAGTATAATTTAAGTTCAACGACAAACGTCAGCGAAAAAAGCTCAGAAATTGAAATTTACGTTTAACTCAAGTTTAAGTTTTATTTTTTGAAAACGTTCAAGTTTAAGTTGAAGTTAACAGCTTGAAATTTTGTTTAAGGTGGCGCTCAGGGGAACCGACTTTGGTGTTTAATTTTTTTCAGCGACATTTTTGACCATAATGTCTTAAAGAAAAGTTGTTCAGAATGAAAAGAGCTTTCATTTGATGTGCATATTGTAATAAATGTTTTTAAATTTTTTGGACAATTTTGTAGCCGTAGCATAAAAATTTTTGTTTCAACATAAGATAATTACTCATATCACTGAAATACGCGGTTTTTCCTGTTGCGCCACAGCGCAACAGGTACTTTATACTTGGTTTGTATAGGATTTGCAGAATCTGTAAATTACACACACTTACCTAACAGCATGCCTACCTTTTGTGTTGTGTGCGTGTGTTTGCTCTTACCGTTGCTGTAGTAATGTGCCGGTCATAAGACTACTAATAACGCCATGTATATGCATTACCTATATAAGCTGTTATATACATGTAGCCGTAGCATAAAAATTTTTGTTTCAACATAAGATATGTTATACTGCGGCCCCCGGTCTTATGACTTCCGCGTGAGCTGGCGGGCTAATCTCAAGAACAGTGACCGGTGCCTATCTGTGCCGGAAGGCGCGCAGTAAAACAACTTGACGCTGAGGGCGTCGAACTGCAGGTCTAGAGCTCGCTCAACAACAGGTTCGGGAGCACTCTAAGGGATCACTCTACGGGCCCTAGTAACGCGAACACAAGACCAAATATTAAACCAGTACACGCGAACACAGAACTAAAACTAAGGCTTTATTGCCAAGCCATCAAATGCAGTTTATACAGTGGAACCAATTTCGCAATAGGACAATAACAGACTATTAAGGACAATTGAAATACAATAATGCTACGGCACTAACCATGAGACGTCGGTATTGCAGATCGTAACTATTTCATATAAAAACTATAACTTTGCCCCCCGAGATTGAACCCACGACCGACTCTCAATTTTTACAGCAAGCCAACCATCTAGCTTGCATTGCACTCTTATCAACACTAATTCAAACTTTACATTTTAGACTCAAACTCAATTCCTCCTTCCAGATTATAATTCGAACCATAATGAGAACACAATAGAATCACTTTTTAGACTGAATTTAAGTTCTTAAATTATCACTAAAATACGTGTAATTTTAGGCTCAATTGCGCTTGTTACTATGACAACTAAACGTGAATATCAGATCAATGCCAAACGGACGCACAAAAAGGGCTAGGTCAAGGAGGCCAGGGCCCTGTATTTACAACAGGTGCCCCCCTGTGCGGGTGCGACGCCTCTGGAGTACCCAGCACAATTTAAACCGGGCCCTGTCCTTTTGACCTAGGCCTTTTCTCAAACGAAAATTTCAAAACTACAAAGTATAAAGACAGAACAACCAAAATTTACATAATGACAAAATAAGGCACGAACAACTATTGCAACCAATATAAAGCAACAAGAATTTTGAGCAAAATAATGCATAAGAAATCTGAACAACATGAGACTGTTACTAAAGTACTACTATAACTTTTACAAACAATTCACAGTGTGCAATTAAATGTGAATTTTGGTGCCCCCATTCCTGGAGGTCTCAGCAGATTGAACCGGATTGCTGGATTCAAAACCCAGAGTGCTAAGTTTACTCATACCCTAAATCTGTGTGAAACAGTGTGTAGATATACCAAAACCTATTTTACCGATGCCGAAAATCACTCATACTTAGTCCGGTCGGTGGCCATCCAACCGGGTGTTAGTACATACATACTGTGTGTTAGCTTGAGTGGCCACTCGATTAAACTCTTACGTACTACATTTTGGGGTACCCCTATTGCTTCCTAGACTAGCATACTACGAATCAGACCGGTCATTAGACTATCAATTAGCCTATCCTGGTGAGTTCGCACTTGCTTTTGGTCACGTACGCCTCATGCCAAAGACATGTCGACAAGTGCGAATTTTGGGGTAGAGACCAGCTACCCGTCGCGTACGCCACTCACAGGCTAATTCTGAAACTAGCTCCTTCGATATTATATAAAATAAACAATGCATACTACTATAATAACTGATAACTACTCCGACTACAACACTACTGGTTCCCGCTGCGGCGGAAGCACTAGGAGCAAAACATTCACACATCATCATAACATTCACACGCCTCGGAAAATAGAGTTTCGGGTATGGCACAACAATTGCCTAAGTCGCGGCCTCTTACGGGCACATAAACACAATAGGGTACAGCATGATACACTACCAGCATAATATAATCCTAACAACATACTGAGAGCACTCCCAATAGCAGGGGGGGGGGTGTAAGCGATCTCCCAATATATCTCGGTACGGCATAGTGACCTACCACTCTCACTTCTGCACCTCATTGCGATATGACCTGGTTTGCCACACCGGTTACAGATGGGTCGTCCATCTAACGTCCTGCGGTTCCTGACTGGGGAGTCATCTTGCCTAACTGGCGATCGTGGTCTCTGTTGCACAATTCGCGACCGATCGCTTCCTAAGATACCTATCTTACGCATAATTTCTCTAAGCACTGCTTCATGATTCTTAAGCTGTTCCTGCAGCCCTTCACTATCTGCTTCGGACTTATCACTAAAACGCACTGTCCTTACTACGTGACTACTCTCGCTTTCCATTTCCTCAAATCCTTCTTGTTCCTTAGCTCTAACAACGGCTTCCTCAAAACTACTAGGTCTCGCTGACAGTACAAAACGCCTAATGTTTTTGTTCAGGCCGTTCACAAAAATTTCCCTCATCAACCTGTCTCTTGACTCTCCCTTGATATCCTTGCCATAGGCCTTTTTCGCTAGTTTCTGGATCGCTCTCGCATACTGTTCTACAGGTTCTCCTGGTCTCTGTGTACGTCTATGTAGCTCGGAACTAAGTAGACTAACAGTTCGTTCGGCTAAGACCTCGCTCATAGCTAGGCTAACGTGGTCCCAACTAGACTGAACCCCTGCTGGGAGTGATTCCCAAATTTCGGCCGCATGCCCTTGTAAGAAAGCCGGGAGCATGTGTGCTTTTTCGGCTGGCGTCCACCCATTAACCAAGCTGACTCGATTGAATATCCCAAGGAATTCATCAAAATCGTCAGCAGGATCACCTTTGAAAATTGGGATATGGTGTGGGTTGATCACCCACTTTCGATTTTCCAGAGTTGGAATAGCAGAGGAAGTGGACTCATTAGGGTTTGGGTTTGCCATCGTTGATCGCCTTAGGCAGCTAGGTCGCCTTAGGTAGCTGGGAGTAGAATTTGGTCGCCTTAGGTAGCTGGGAGTAGAATACTGAAAGGTGTTATTGAAATAGTATTCCCGTTGCGGCTCGCTGAACGAACTACTTAGGTCTAGATAAGGGGACTCAACGGACCCTTCCGAGGTTGAGGTCGACGTCTTGACACCTGACTTAGCTCAATTCAACAACTCCTATTAAAAAAAATTTTAAACTAAGACTACGTATTTTCCGACTGAAATCTAAACTGCAGAACTAGCATACTTATCTAGCGTTGTGTCTTACGTAAATGATCCTGGTCACGGCACCAGTTGTAACCGGGCTGGAAGCTAGGCTACACGTCTCTAGTCTCAATAGTCGAGTCTACGCTATCACTGCCGTCTAGTGGCGCTTCTCGCCCGGTCACAGGGGTGTCTCGTGTCGATTTATTTGTAACATGCTCCCGCATCACTCTACTCTAGACTTCAGTACCCTACCCTACAAGTCGAACAAAACAGACTTACTATTGCCTTTAATGAATAGGACAGCACACACAAAAGAAGGCACAACAGCGTAATATAGCTCCAATAACACGACCGACCAACACGACCTCGTCTCACCCAACTTAACTCCACTCAGACCCAAACTCAGACTGAAACTCCGACTAACTCGCCTGTCTATTGCTCGAGTTTAAATAGTCAGTGTGTGGGTCAGGTGCGTAATCGGTGAAACACGTTGGTATGTGGACTTTGGCCCCTGTTTTCATCATATTTTCCTCCTACCTGTAAGCGGGCGTCAAATCACGAGGCTTTCCTCGTCTGAAATTTCGGTTATGACCGGTTTTTAGCCTCCCACTCCTGTCTGGTTTTGCCATTTTGTTTTCCTAAATCAAACTTTTCGAACTCTATCCAAGGTGCCGAGAATACCTAAGTTTTACAGCTAACATCCTTGAGTCATTTTAGCGGTCCAGATTTCTTTTGCAAATTTTGCAATTCTATCTACCGTAATCATTCCTGTTACATTCGTCCCCCCAACGAAAAGGCGAATGTCCCCATTCGAAAATGGGACAAAACGAGTGCAAAACGTATGAGAATGTCCCCGGTGCAAAACGAGTGAGAAAAATTTCTCACTGGATTCGGAGAGCAAAGTTGCACTCGTTTCTCACTCGTTTCTCACCCGTTTCACACTTTTTATCACTAAATTCTGACTTTTTCTCACTCTTTTCGCACGCATCCGAAACCAGTGAGAAAAATAGTCGGAAGCAAATTCTCACTCTTTTCGCACTCTATTCTCACTCTATTAACACTCTTTATCACTGCTTTCACACTCTTTTCTCACTCTAGCTAGTCAGCGCAGTAATAATTCTCACTGTTTTTTCACTATTTTATCACTCAATTCACACTGATTTTTCACTGTTTTCTCACTCAATTCCCACTATTTTCTCACTCTTTTCACACTACTTTCTCACTCTTTTCTCACTCCAACGAGACAGCGCTGAACAAATTCTCACTCAATTCGCACTGTTTTCTCACTCAATTCGCACTATTTTCTCACTCTTTTCACACTACTTTCTCACTCTTTTTTCACTCCAACGAGACAGCGCTGAACAAATTCTCACTCAATTCGCACTGTTTTCTCACTCAATTCGCACTATTTTCTCACTCTTTTCACACTACTTTCTCACTCTTTTCTCACTCCAACGAGACAGCGCTGAACAAATTCTCACTCTTTTCTCACTATTTTCTCACTCTTTTCACACTATTATCTCACTGTTTTCTCACGAAATTTATGCCCTATTGCACTCTTGCGGTTTGTCGATTAGATATAGATTTTATTACATGAATCAGTCGATACTTGGTTTGTCGGTAGCAATATTGGTATATATAATACGTACGTACATACGTATGTCATATATCGTTGCATCAGTATTTTCTGAATACATAGACATATTGTACATTGGCAATATTAAGCTAAATTGTGTATTGGCGCAGTGCGCACAACTTACAATTACTATACTACTAACAAAACAGTGATTCGTGGAGCTGAAGCATATAATTACCCTTTTGTAGGTTTACGCACTAGCTTAATCATTAAGTCTACAACATTAAACTAAGGTATAACATAAACGAAAAATTGATAACTTACCAGGTATATTTATACCAAGTTGCTAAAATGCTAATAGCCGCAATATTTTCAACTAAAGGTAAAAAAGCTCTTGTTCAAGTTAAAAAGACAGCAGCCACGTGTAAATAGCAACAGTGAGACACAAGAAGAATTTGATTGTGTGAAATATTTATGACTGGTTTCACCATCCAAAAATAGTGAGAAAAGGGTACTAAACCAGCGAGAAAACAGTGTTAAATAAGTGTAACAATAGTGCGAAACGAGCCGGAAAATTTCTCACTCGTTTTGCACTAGTTTCTTACTTTGAAGCACAGCCGGGAAGAGTGGGAAAAGAGTGCGAAACGAGTGAGAAAATTTTCTCACTTATTTCTCACTCGTTTCGGCTTCAGCGTAGAGTAACAAAATAGTGCAAAACGAGTGAGAAAATTTTCTCACTCTTTTCCCACTACTGCAGACTTCAGTGTAGAGTGCGAAAATAGTGAGAAAGAAGTGAGATAATTTTATCACTCCTTTCTTACTGGTTTTTGACATGGTAAAAAAGTGAGAATTCAGTGAGAATTTCATCCGAAATTTTTTGGACGATTTTCGAATGTGAGAATCCAGTGAGAAAATTGTTTCTGGCTACTGACCATCCGAAAAACGTCCAAAACAAGTGAGACATTTTCTCACATTTTTCGCACTGTATTCAAACGTGGGAATACAGTGAGAAATTTCAAAATTTTCTCACTCTTTTTGGACATTTTTCACACTATTGGTTTTCCTGTGAAAAAGTCCACTATTCCCCCCCCCAGCTGCATTTAACCCGACGATGAGGGCTTTCATATTTTTATAAAAGATGGGGTAGGAAGCACGTAGCAGCCAAAAATAATTTGCCCCCTATTCTTCATTTTGACCTTAAGGCCGATTCACACGGTGCGTTTTTGCCGCTGCGATTTTGACGCAAAACGCAAGACGCAGGGTGTCGCGCACGAAACGCAGTGTCTGAACAAACGTTGCGTCTCGCAAACTATTTTGCTGCGTCTTTACTGCTTTAAAAATATGACAAACAGATTTTCGAATATTGTTACAACCAACATATCCGCAGCATCAAAACGCACTGATAACGCAAGCCGAATTGCAGTCTGGCGTTTAAAACTCTGCGGAAAAATCAAGACGCATGCATTCCGCACTGAAATCGCTGCGTCTGTTCAATGCGTTTTGCCACAACGGCGAAAACGCTGCGGCAAAATCGCAGTAAAATCGCAGCGTGTGAATCGGCCTTTAGGGGTTCTATTAGAAAAAATGCTTCCGTTGAGGTGCTCTACTCCAAAAATTAGATCCACTATTTTCCCCCCAAACTGCATTTGATCCCTCGGACACAGGAAAACCAAAATACTGAATTCCGACTACTTTTTAGTCGAGAATAAGGCGTCTAATTTTCGATAACTTTTAAAAAAGGCGAAAATTAGATGAAAATAAGGCGTCTAATTTTTGATTATTTTTAAAAAGGCTAAAATTAGACGAAAATAAGGCGTCTAATTTTCGGGTTAAATGCAGTTGGGGGGGAAAATAGTGGACCTATTTTTTTAAGTAGAGCACCTTGGGGGAAGCATTTTTGCTTCAAGAACCCCTATGTCATTTTTTGGATTTTCTGAGATATGACCCCACGAAATCTGAACCCTCAGTGAGGGACGTTTTCTCAATTTTTTTCCGAAGCCCTTGTTTTTTCCGTTCTAATCGTGTCTAAATGGTGTCAAATTATTGTTTTCAATTTTTTAGAATCGAAACAAAGGCATTTTGACCGGGTTCCTGCCAAAAAATTGGCCAAATTCGCCAGAAACGTCCAATTTTTGACGAAATTCAAACTTGGCCTTAATTTAGGCTTGGGCTTAGGCTTAGGCTTAGGGCTTAGGCTTAGTATGGGGCTTAGGCTTAGGCTTAGTATCAGGCTTAGGCTTAAGCTTAGGTTCAGGCTTAGGCTTAGGCTCAGGCTTAGGCAATTGAAAATCGAAATTTTCAGAAAAAATCCTGCCAGCTTAGCCTAGAGAATCCTGCCAGCTAAGCCTAGACGATGCCTTAAAACATCATAAGGCACTCAAAACTATCCGAAAACAAAGATTATATCCATTTTTGGCTTCGAACTTTGGCCTACGTTCACTTCCAAAAACACTGAAAATGCCATTTTCAAGGGGTCATCGCTTAGAAAATCCAAATTTGTGGATAGGGGTTCTATTACAAAAAATGCTTCCCTCAAGATGCTCTACTCCAAAAAATAAGTCCACTATTTCCCCCCCCCCCCCAACTGCACTTGATCCTAATTTTCGACTATTTTTAAAATAGGCGAAAATAAGACGAAATTCAGTCGAAATTTAGGCGCCTGAGTAACATCTATTTTTCGCCTATTTTATTCCAGTGAAAAATAGTCTAAATTAAGGCTGGAATTCACAACCTAACACTAACACTAAAGTTTCCCTTAAAAGTTAGTGAAACACTTAAGGTGGCGCTCAGGAGAACCGACTTTGGCGTTTAATTTTTTTCAGCGACATTTTTGGTCTTGAACGAAAGTTGTTCAAAATAAAAAGGGCTTTCATTTAATGTGCATATTGTGACAAATTTTTTTAAATTTTTTTGGACAAATTTGTAGCCGTAGCATAACATTTTTTGTTTCAATATAAAATGCTTACTCATATCATTGAAATACGCGGTTTGTTAGCTTTAAATTGATGTATTAAACATAAGAATACGTTGAAGCTTTGCTGAGTTAAAAAACTGAGAATAAATTGAAAAACCTAAAAAAGCTGATAAATCTTCGAAAATGTCAACTTTTTGATTTAATTTCTTAAAAAATTGAATATGGCTTTTGGTAACTTTTTCAACGGAAATATGCAGTCATAGGAAAGGTCTAAATTTTGAAAAAGTGAAACATGTGGGCAAACCTTACATTTTTGCGTAGCGAAATCGACTACTTTTTTTGGACCTGGCTCGCCGCTGCCGATAGCGATCGAGTTGAAAATTTGCACAATGAAAGAAAAAATATAAATTCAGACGTGAAAGTTTTTCGATTTTTAAATTTTTGCTCGCAGCACTATTTGTAGTCGCTCAAACACAACTGATTTTTGAAAAATCGATTTTTTTCAAAATCAAAAATCGAAGATCAATCACGTCTAGATTTTTGAAAGATCTTTCTATCGATACCAAGATCGTCAAAATCGGTTGAAGTTTCGTTGAGCTAGGTTAAAAACAAAATTAGTGTGAATAGGAAATTCGACATGGTCATAAAATTTGACACATTCACATTAAAGTGCTGAACTGCATTCTAAATAGGTTTTTTTGATGTCTCTTTGATGTACAATTAAAGTGGTATTGCTATTTATTGCATGAGCTGAGCGCCGAACATGAGTTGTGTTGCTGAGCGCTACCTTAAAGTGGCACTCCGGGGGCCGTATTCTCAAAATTACCTGCAGGTAAAGTTAGGTTAACTTTACCCACAGGTAAGGTGAAGGTAAAATCGTATTCTCAAAATTTTACCTAAGGGTAAAGTTAAAGTTTAACTGTGGGTAAGGTTAAAGTTTAACTTTACCAGTGGGTAAGGTTAAAGTGAAAAGTTAAACTGCGGGTAAGGTTAAAATTTAACATTACCTGTGGGTAAGGTTAAAGTTTAACTGTGGGTAAAGTTAAAGTTTAACTTTACCTGTGGGTAAGGTTAAAGTTTAACTTTACCTGTGGGTAAATTAAAGTTTAACTGTGGGTAAGGTTAAAGTTTAACTTTACCTGTGGGTAAGGGTAAAGTTAAAGTTTAACTGTGGGTAAGGTTAAAGTTAAAGTTTAACTGTGGGTAAGGTTAAAGTTAAAGTTTAACTGTGGGTAAGGTTAAAGTTACAGTTTAGCTGTGGGTAAGGTTAAAGTTAAAGTTTACTGTGGTTACGGTTAAAATTGCAACTGTGGGGTAGGTAAATGTTTACTTCAACTGAGGCTGAAGGAAAAGTTTAAATTTAGCAATGGGTGAGGGTGAGTTTTTTTACTAATTTTTAAAAATGTGTATAAAAGTTTCCCGAAATATGTCCCCAATTGACCGAATTTGGCCTGAAAATCAAAATTTTCTGTAATTTTTTACTGAAGGTGATTACCCCCAGGCCCCTAAAAGCGGCAACTCTGTAACTCGCTTTTCCTTCTTTCTGCCTTTCGCGACAGCAAGTGCATGCGTGTATACTATCAGCGGCGTAGCCATGGGGGGGGTGGGGGGCCAGGCCCCAGGGCCCTTCTCCTCAGCGGCGTTGCGTTGCCCTTCCCCTCAGCGATTTACCCCCCTCGGATAAAATGTAGCACCCCGCCCCCCCCCCCGGCAGAAAAACTTCGGAAAAACTTCGGACAAACAGGCACGTTGGCCGCACCCTCAACTTGATCCTGGCTACGCTACTATTATCCCCCCAAATGCTTTATAAATAAATCTCGCTTGAAGGACTATGCAGTGCACCAGCGATTGGGTGGGCTAATGAAAAAACCAGTGGCGTAGCCAGACGGGTCCCGCGGGCCAGGGTTCTCACCTCAGCGGTTTTGCCTCCCCCCCTCAGCGATTTGGGCCCCTGGCCTACTTTTAGTAAGAAGGGGGGCGCCCCTTATTTGGTCCGGAGCCCCCCATTTCAGATGGGTATGGGTTGCCCCCCCTCCATGGATGTATATAGTCATTGTAGATGTGGCGCCCCTGACGTTCCAGGGCTCTGTAACGGAGATAAGCACCGCACCTAAGGGCTTTATATCCTACTTTTGGATATACGCATCGTGTACAAACAACAGATATATAATTGTTTGCACTGCTACACAAACTACAGCTCTTGCGGTCCATAAATTCAAGTGATTGCAAAGAAAGGGAAACACTGTATTTGTATATAAACTGGACGAACTTGTAGAAAACTGAGACAATACTGGAAAAACGCACAAATGCCTAGTTTCAAACAAAATTTGCACAAAATTTTACTATTACATACACATTTTAAAAAAATTGATACAGCTCGCCATCACTTACAGCTAAATTTTAACTTTTCTTTCAGCCTCAGTCAGTTAAAGTATATAAACTTTTACGTCACCCACAGTTAAACTTTTAACCTTACCCATAGTCAAACCGTAGCCTTACCCGCAGTTAACTTTGAACTTTAACCTTACTCACAATTTAACTTTAACCTTACCCACCGTTGAACTTTAACTTTAACCTTACCCACAGTTTAACTTTAAACCTTACCCACAGTTAAACTTTAACTTTAACCTTACCCACAGGTAAAGTTAAACTTTAACCTTACCCACAGTTTAACTTTAACCTTACCCACAGTTTAACTTTAACCTTACCCACAGGTAAAGTTAAATTTTAACCTTACCCACAGGTAAAGTTAAACTTTAACCTTACCCACAGGTAAAGTTACACATTAACCTTACCCACAGTTAAACTTTAACTTTAACCTTACCCACAGGTAAAGTTAAACTTTAACCTTACCCACAGTTTAACTTTAACTTTACCCCGTATTCTAAGAATTTACCTTTACCCTCTGGTAAACTTTAACTTTACCCTTACCCGCAGAATTAACTTTACCTTCACCTTACCTGTGGGTAAAGTTAGCCTAACTTTACCTGCAGGTAATTTTGAGAATACGGCCCCTGAGCCATGAAATGTGGGTTTTGGCCATTATTTTGAAAATGCGCAAAAATAAACACGCATCGTAAGAACAAAAGTTGATCAGAAGTGAATTTCCTTCAATTTGATGTACATATCACATAAAAATTTTTTTACACAGTTTTGAGCAAATTTTTAAACAGTTTTGAGCAAATTTCGTCAAGAAAAATAGATTTTCAAGGAAATGCCTTCACAAGCCAGTGCATTTACACGTATGTAATGAATTTGAAAGGCTGAAAAACAGTAGCAGTTGTGTTTTACTGAAACGTAATTTAAAATTTTTGGTGTTTTATTGAGTGTGGTATAATTTTTTCGTGAACTAACGCAATACTATCTGCATAAGACAGAAATATAGTGCGTGTGAATACAAACGCAAATTTTCGGCTTGCGATTTTAAAAAATTGGCTCAACAAAAAAAGTTAAAATTTGGCACATAAATGCACCTTGTCATCTTCGAGCAGTCGCAAAATTTGATTTTTGGCAAATCGATAGTATCTAAAAAATTTAGCCAAATTTATGGTTTTCAAAAATAGCGATTTTAGTGTTTTTCGATATATCAATTATATTCATCAAAAATGACTTTTTGCGACCGCTCGATCACGTTGAGGCAAGCAAAATGAGCTATTGATTGTGCAACAGCTACTTACTTGCGAAGAGAAATCGCAATCCGAAATTCCACTCACGTTTGGTCTACATAGAATGCTATCGAATGAATGAATTTTTTTTGTTGGTTGTTGGGGTTTTTTGTTTGGGTTTGTTTTGTTTTTTGTTTGGTTGTTTTTTCTTTTTTTTTTTTCTCGTAACGAAAGAAGGCGGAAAATAGTCGAAAAATAGGCGTCTAAATAACGTCCATGTTTCGCCTATTCTCAATCGTAACGAAAATAGAAGGAAAACAGTCGAAAAATAGGCGTCTAAATGACGTCATTTTTCGACTATTTTCAATCGTAACGAAAGTAGGTGAAAAATAGTCAAAAAATGGGCGCCTAAATAACGTCTATTTTTCGACTATTTTTAATCGTAACGAAAATAGGCAGAAAATAGTCGAAAAATAGGCGTCTAAATAATTTTTCGACTATTTCTGTATCATTTGCAAGCAGACTGCAAGTAGTAGGCTTATTTTAACGATATTAAAAGTTTTTTTTACGCGTTTGATTAATGAACCAAATGTATACATTGTTTATTTATACGTTTTTAACAGTAAGTATTTTTATACATGTATGTTCATTTAGATTTGTCTTGTTATTTCTTGCTTGCTATGTATATGTATATCATACAGTCATATTATACAAATAGAATAGTGGACTCTATGAGGGTGTTTTCGCTATTTTTTAAACTAGAAATTTAGTTACTAAAATTTGCTTTTTTTTAAAATGACAAAACTTTCTTTTACCTTAAAAACGCACCCGAGAAGAATATATAGACTTATTTTTGGGCTGAGCAACCACTTTAGTAACGCCCCGTTCTACCCGAAAAAACCTTCAAATTCATCAAAATCCTTAAAATGTTGACCATATTCAAATTTGCCCTCAATTAAATAAAGCAGGCTTAGCATCATGCTCAGAAGTGTACTAGGAAAGTTTTCATTTATTTTCAATCCTAGGACTTTGTGTGACTGTTTTTAGACTACTTGTAGACTGTTTTCCGCCTATTTTTCTGACATTTTTTTATTAGTTTTAGCCTGTTATTCGACTACATTTAGCCTTTTTTAAGACTTCTTTCCGACTGTTTTCAAACTGCTTTTCAACTGTTTTTTGACTGTTTTTCGGCTACTTTTCGTCCTATTTTTCGACTACTTTTCGACTGTTTTTCGACTACTTTTCGTCTTTTTTTGACTAATTTTCGACTACTTTTCGCCTAGTTTTCGACTACTTTTCGCCTTTTTTCGACTACTTTTTGACTATTTTTCACCTATTTTTCACTACTTTTCGACTATTTTTCACCTATTTTTCGACTACTTTTCGCCTTTTTTCGACTATTTTTCGCCTTATTTTCCACTACTTTTCGACTATTTTTTGACTACTTTTCGACTGTTTTTCGACTACTTTTCGTCTTTTTTCGATTGATTTTCGACTACTTTTCGCCTTATTTTCGACTACTTTTCGACTATTTTCGACTACTTTTCGACTATTTTTCGCCTTTTTTTCGACTGTTTTTCGCCTTAATTTCGACTATTTTTACGTTTTGTCGTTAGTTTTGGAACGTCTACTTTTGACTATTTAACGACTATTTTTCGTTCGACTATTTAACGACTGTTTTTGTCTTTTTAACGCCTTTTTAACGACTACAGTACTGTGCAAAAAAAAGTTCCCTGTTCGTCGGCGTACGACGAGCTTCATCGTTCGCGAAAAGTGACGAACGGTGGCCGGAAACGAACAAAAAATTTTTGCAAAAAGTGCTACAAAACACATTTTCAATGTAAAAAAGTGAAAAATTGAAAATTTTTTGTTCGTCACTTTCCGGCCACCGTTCGTCACTTTTCGCGAACGATGAAGCTTGTCGTACGCCGACGAACAAGGAACTTTTTTTGCACAGTACTGTAGAATTTTGACAGTCAAAATTGAAATTTTGTCTGAACTTTAACCTTCAATTTTTCAGCCCACAGACGTGCTAGCAAACTCCGCGATACCTGGAAACGCCTTGTCTGGGTGTGTAAACTTCAAAAATAGCAAAATCTCGCGAAAAAATTTACTATTAAGTAAGTTACAGTCGTTTTACTGCAGCCGGTTTTTCGCTTGTTAACAGAAAAGTTTCTAAATCTAATTCTCCGGCCAAGGCTGAGCACAAGGCAAATTTAGTTTAAAGTTGAAATTTCTTGCCTACAGTACTGTGCGTAATAAAGTTCCTTGTTCGTCGGCGTACGACGAGCTTCGTCGTTCGCAAAAAGTGACGAACGGTGGCCGGAAAGTGACGAACAAAAAAGTTTCAATTTTTCACTTTTTCACATTGAAAATGTGTTTTGGAGTACTTTTTGAAAAATTTTTTGTTTGTCACTTTCCGGCCACCGTTCGTCACTTTTCGCGAACGACGAAGCTCGTCGTACGCCGACGAACAGGGAACTAACTAAAATAGGCGTTTTTCAGGCGTTAAAAAGGAGTTAAAAAGACGTCATTTTCTCCCTATGGGAGCGCCCCCTTAAGGGAGCGCTCCGGAAATCAAGGATTTGGGCCATATTTTTTAAAACCAACAAAAATGACCTATTATTCTTCAAGAAAAGTTGCTCAAAATACCATTTCGAATGTTTTTTTGATGTGTATATCTAAATAGCCAAAAAATTTCAAAAAATTGGTAGGCAGTGTTTACATTGAATTTTTTTCAGCTGCTCGAGCAGCTGAATAAACGCTGCAGCGCAGCTTTTTTTCGCCGTTTCCGGTTTTTTTTCGCTTTTTTGCAGCTGCTCGAGCAGCTGAAAAAAAGCTGAATGTAAACACGGCCTTACTGATTTTGTTCAACTTTCGACCAAGTTCAGCAAGTGCCAGTGCATCAACGGTTTTCGAGGTTTTACAAACAAATAATACGCAATTTATATTGGTTATAATTTAAAATTAAAACAATTTTATTGCGTTTTGTGCGAAATAAGGCCGTGTTTACATTGAGCTTTTTTTCTGCTGCTCGAACAGCTGCAAAAAAGCCGGAAACGGCGAAAAAAAGCTGGAGCAGCTGAAAAAAAGCTGGAACTGCAGCGTCGTGATGACAACGGAGCAGCTAGTCTATAGTGACCGGCATACTTATCCGTATTTGTTCAGCTGCTCCAGCTTTTTTCCAACTGCTCCGGCTTTTTTCCAGCTGCTCGAGCAGCTGAAAAAAAGCTGCAGCTTTTTTCAGCTGCTCGAGCAGCTGAAAAAAGCTCGATGTAAACACGCCCTTAACTCTTCTGCCGTATAACTTACAATTAATGTAACGTTTAAGCAGATTTATCGTTTTCTAAAAATAGTCGTTAAATAGTCAAAAGTAGACGTCCCAAAACTAACGACAAAACGTAAAAATAGTCGAAATTAAGGCGAAAAACAGTCGAAAAAAAGGCGAAAAATAGTCGAAAAGTAGTCGAAAATAGTCGAAAAGTAGTCGAAAATAAGGCGAAAAGTAGTCGAAAATCAATCGAAAAAAGACGAAAAGTAGTCGAAAAACAGTCGAAAAGTAGTCAAAAAATAGTCGAAAAGTAGTGGAAAATAAGGCGAAAAATAGTCGAAAAAAGGCGAAAAGTAGTCGAAAAATAGGTGAAAAATAGTCGAAAAGTAGTGAAAAATAGGTGAAAAATAGTCGAAAAGTAGTCGAAAAAAGGCGAAAAGTAGTCGAAAACTAGGCGAAAAGTAGTCGAAAATCAGTCAAAAAAAGACGAAAAGTAGTCGAAAAACAGTCGAAAAGTAGTCGAAAAATAGAACGAAAAGTAGCCGAAAAACAGTCAAAAAACAGTTGAAAAGCAGTTTGAAAACAGTCGGAAAGAAGTCTTAAAAAAGGCTAAAAGTAGTTGAATAACAGGCTAAAACTAATAAAAAAATGTCAGAAAAATAGGCGGAAAACAGTCTACAAGTAGTCTAAAAACAGTCACACAAGCTCCTAGGATTGAAAATAAATGAAAACTTTCCTAGTACACTTCTGAGCTTGATGCTAAGCCTGCTTTATTTAATTGAGGGCAAATTTGAATATGGTCAACATTTTAAGGATTTTGATGAATTTGAAGGTTTTTTCAGGTAGAACGGGGCGTTACTAAAGTGGTTGCTCAGCCCAAAAATAAGTCTATATATTCTTCTCGGGTGCGTTTTTAAGGTAAAAGAAAGTTTTGTCATTTTAAAAAAAAGCAAATTTTAGTAACTAAATTTCTAGTTTAAAAAATAACGAAAACACCCTCATAGAGTTCACTATTCTATTTGTATAATATGACTGTATGATATACATATACATAGCAAGCAAGAAATAACAAGACAAATCTAAATGAACATACATGTATAAAAATACTTACTGTTAAAAACGTATAAATAAACAATGTATACATTTGGTTCATTAATCAAACGCGTAAAAAAACTTTTAATATCGTTAAAATAAGCCTACTACTTGCAGTCTGCTTGCAAATGATACAGAAATAGTCGAAAAATTATTTAGACGCCTATTTTTCGACTATTTTCTGCCTATTTTCGTTACGATTAAAAATAGTCGAAAAATAGACGTTATTTAGGCGCCCATTTTTTGACTATTTTTCAACTACTTTCGTTACGATTGAAAATAGTCGAAAAATGACGTCATTTAGACGCCTATTGTTCGACTGTTTTCCTTCTATTTTCGTTACGATTGAGAATAGGCGAAACATGGACGTTATTTAGACGCCTATTTTTCGACTATTTTCCGCCTTCTTTCGTTACGATTGAAAAAATGCGAAAAATAGGCGTCTAAATAGCGACTGAGGCTGGAATTCACAACCTAACACTAACACTAACTTTTTCCTTAAAAGTTAGTGAAACACTTAAAAATTGGCCTCGAAACACTAACATTTTAAGTGTTTCAGGCTGAAATTTAAGGTGGCGCTCCTGAAATGTGACTTTTCAAAAAACGCAGTTTGGGGCCAATTTTAGATACACAATGGCAAGCTGGTGTAAAACTATGCCTAAATACAGAAAATGAAGTTGATTGATACAAATTAGCATTCACTGTAGACCAAACGTGAGTGGAATTTCGGATTGCGATTTCTGTTCGCAAGTAAGTAGCTGTTGCACAATCAATAGCTCATTTTGCTCGCCTCAACGTGATCGAGCGGTCGCAAAAAGTCATTTTTGATGAATATGATTGATATATCGAAAAACACTAAAATCGCGATTTTTTAAAAACATAAATTTGGCTAAATTTTTTAGATACTATCGATTTGCCTAAAATCAAATTTTGCGACTGCTCGAAGATGACAAGGTGCATTTATGTGCCAAATTTTAACTTTTTACGTTGAGCCAAATTTTAAAATCGCAAGCCGAAAATTTGCGTTTGTATTCACACGCACTATATTTCTGTCTTATGCAGATAGTATTGCGTTAGTTCACGAAAAAATTATACCACACTCAATAAAACACCAAAAATTTTAAATTACGTTTCAGTAAAACACAACTGCTACTGTTTTTCAGCCTTTCAAATTCATTACATACGTGTAAATGCACTGGCTTGTGAAGGCATTTCCTTGAAAATCTATTTTTTTTGCCGAAATTTGCTCAAAACTGTTTAAAAAAAGTTTTTATGTGATATGTACATCAAATTGAAGGAAATTCACTTCTGATCAACTTTTGTTCTTACGATGCGTGTTTATTTTTGCGCATTTTCAAAATAATGGCCAAAACCCACATTTCATGGCTCAGGGGCCGTATTCTCAAAATTACCTGCAGGTAAAGTCAGGCTAACTTTACCCACAGGTAAGGTGAAGGTAAAGTTAATTCTGCGGGTAAGGGTAAAGTTAAAGTTTACCAGAGGGTAAAGGTAAATTCTTAGAATACGGGGTAAAGTTAAAGTTAAACTGTGGGTAAGGTTAAAGTTTAACTTTACCTGTGGGTAAGGTTAAAGTTAAAGTTTAACTGTGGGTAAGGTTAATGTGTAACTGGGTTACCTGTGGGTAAGGTTAAATTTTAAGTTTACCTGTGGGTAAGGTTAAAGTTTAACTTTACCTGTGGGTAATTAACTAAGCATTAGGGGGGACGAGTGTAACGAGTGATTGTAATGCGTTCTGTATTGGAACAAGTTAGTCAGTTTTTGTGAGTCAATATGCTTGTGGCATGTTTTTGCCGAGTAAATAGCTGACTAGAAGTAATGATCATTTTATCAACTTGACTGGTCAGAGTTCAAGAATATATAAAGACATCACAAAAACACGTTTTAAACAACGACAAACATTCGCCACAATAAAACCAAAATCAATCATTATCACTTGCTAAAATGCTCAACAGCAAGAGCATAACAAGGATTATTGAACAAGCACTTGACAACGGAAAAATTTAATAAATAAACAGACACAAAGTAAACAACAAGTTATCACTAGGTTTAGAGCCAAAATATAAAACACAAGCATACTTTGTCATTCAGTCATTACAAATTAATACTTAAAACTAGATCAACAGGACAGAACGTTCGTCAATGTTTAATTGAAATCATGGTGATTGAAACTTGGGCAGCGACCTACGAGGTGTAAGTTCCATCCAGAGACCTCCTATTGGATGTAAAATTATTTCAAATGTGAGAACTAACTGATCACGACGTATGGCGGAACGAATATTAAAATATCTCAAAATCCACGTAATAAGTGATTTCATTTCCATCATGGCATATCGCTGACCTGAAAGTATAATCATAATTACGACTTTGAAGTAAAAAATGCTATAAAAGTTTGTTTAAACAACTTGTCACTTTTACATTAATATAGTTTTTTTAGTTAAATAGTGTCGCCAAAGCAGTCGATTTTGCGCGACTGTAAAACTTTTTCAGTGAAATTTCAATTTCAATTTCAAAGCAAAAAGCTCTCTTTTTGCAACCTATGTGCAAAACTGCTTGGGCGACACTACCACCTTAAATGGATTTTAAAGTTTAGTTTTTTCTAATGAATAATAATCTAAAACATTCAAAATGGATTTTGTAAAAATTTTAACTTTCAAACTTCTATTTGTAAATTTTCAATTAGTATCTGTGACTGAACTAAGTTTTTATTACGACATTAAAATAAAAGTAACATATAAAATTAAATCGCAATTAATTATCAATTGTACTTTTAAGTACAAATACGTTCGAAATACTACTTTAACTGTAACTAACTAATTAAAAAAACATCCTTCTTTAGGATTAAATAACATTAAAGGTAAAGCAGTCTCCTAGTCGAATTTTAGATTAAGTTTAACTTAAGTTCAAGTATTAAGATCAGGCTCAACACTTGAGCTTTGCAATAACTAGCTCAACAAATAAGCAAAGCAACACAGTTAAAACTGTGAGTCTAATGAATGAAGGCTTAAATTTTTGGCCCAATTGTTATTGTCTATTATCTGTGGCATAACAGAATAAAGTAATAGTAACCATTTTATTGGAACTTACGTAACGGCACCAAAAAGTTTATTTTAAAAATCTACCGTAACTACAACCTACTACATTCTACAATCACGAATACAACATATTTAACTAAGTACTATTACCCAAACAATTTCTGGGTCCTGCAACAAAGGGAATGTATGCATAAGGATGCCTGCCAGCGCAGTTCTCAGGCAAAAATCGATCTGGATCAAACTTCTCTGGGTCTGGCCAGTAAGCCGGATCACGATGAGTACCGTACAGAAAGACTGATACTAGAGTTCCTGGCGGAATTTTGTATCCAGCTAAAACAATAGCCAATAAAACCGTTAACTGCCAAATTAGCAAATTATAGCAAATTAGCAAATTAATCTCTTCTTTTTAAAAAAAAAATTTCCAAAGTAGTGAAATGACAGTTACATATGGCTTTTTTGTAGGTATGTAGGTGCTTTTTACAATTTTTTAAGGGTGCACTGACCCGTAGTCAGTTAACCAATTTTTAAAACTTTAATTTATATATCATTTCAAAGATTTTATTCAATCATTTTTTCTTAAAAAATACGTTTGTTTTGTCCATTTCTGCTAGCAAGAGATGCGTCTTGGCAGATTCTCATGCGTCAATTATCGAATACGCAAGCATTATATAAACAATACATAGAATACATAACTGACATATAGTAACAGTAGTAAGGCTGAAGCGACCGTGTGCCTGTTTGGTAATATCACAGGTTCTATTTACAATGAAAATTAAATTAGTTACGGTCTTGAATGTAGGAATTTGTTCTAACCGATTTCTGCTTCTTCGTAAGTTTCTCTTTGAATCACGGGAACGGCGGGATACAGCCTGAGAACTTCTTTAATTACACATGTCAAGTAGTTTAACTTGTTCAAGTCTTCTAACTCAACCTAAAATTGTCAGTGTCGTCAATAATTATAAGGCGTAGTTTTAGATAATTAATAATAAGGTTATGTTCAAAACACACAGACTGTTAAAGCTTTGAAAACTCTATTGAAAAACAGTTGGGTTGTATTATTTACAGAAACGTGACACAAATTTAAATTAGAAAATTATATAATAAAGTTATAAATAGTTCAAACTAAAACAGGAAAATTACATTTCGATCACTGTCGCCAAAAACAGAATCGATTTCTTCTTGTACTTTGTCTTGAATTTCCGGATACTCGCCAAGGCAATACAAAACAAAGTCTATAGTTGCTGATGTTGAGTCATGGCCCTGAAAATAATTGTAGTTAAGTTCTAATCCAAACCCAGTGATCTTGCTTCTTTGACATCGAAACTGTCAGCTCATCTAGTGTTTGTTATTTCGCTCAAAGCTAAATTTAGGTATAAACTTCTTCTCATAGACTTAGAATTCGCCTGAAGTGTTGCTTAGGATCAACAAGCACGTTTTGCGAGTAGGTTTAAACTTATTTTAGATAGACTGCGTTGCGATTTGCTTGCAGTGCTGAGGATATTCTTCGAATATAAAACGCGGCACTTGTTAAAATTTTTTGAAACCAACATATAAAAAAACAACATGTCCACTACCTATAAGTGTTGAACTAAGCCAATACGGTCACTATTCATTAGCCAAAACTGTCTCCGTCATAAAAAATTTTATAGAGCGTCAGTTTTGCTCAAATCTTGACACCTACATAAGAGATGCAACGTTATTAGCGCTCACAATATAAGTTCTAAATTGATCACTGTATTGGAAAACTACGGAGGTAATAGCCATAAATTAGTCCCATTTCGTATATCTTACAGCAGTTAGGTACATACAATGCAGTTGGGAGTTACAGCAAGCGCTTTATAATACAGCAGCTAAATAAAGCACATGCCCATTGTCAGCTGATGTGGAATAGGTCATCTCACGCTATGTGTGTTAGCGAACGGTATCCATCCTGTGGACTCCGTAACCGCCTCATAACATGGCTGTCATGTCCTCTGGACGAGTACAAACTTTATTGCATCCGACGCGCTGATAAACTTTCTACGAAACATAGTTGCGACAGGTTTTGTTAATTTAAATGTTTTGTACATGCAAAAATTGTCAGCACTATACAGATACTCAGATGAGAGCAGGCAGTTGATCGTACGTACACACACGCTCACACAAACAGTGTTATTTGCTGACCTAACAGCAGTTTAACGCTACAATAGGTGCATTTGTGTGCTCTTGATGCACACGTTTGCACTATAGTATATACGCGGCGGCTGAGGCCGCCGCGTAAAAACAGAACACTTGCATCTAAGCCTTGACAATAGGTAACTATTGTCAAGGCAAGGTGGTTTTTCTCTTTCAAGTTTCATACGTCTTGGAAATAACAAGTTTTATGACGTAAAGTGGTATTAAAAACGAAACAAAGTGTTAATCAATCCTAACATTAATGTTTGTAACTTAAATTAACCGTCTAAAGTAACGGGCCTGTCATACATCTCGCGATAATAAAATATTAGAAAATTATTTTCTTACAGCAAATGTTATTGTGGAAACTTCGTGCACCACTTCGTTGTATGGCAATTTATTTTCCAGCACCAGTTTCAACAATAAATCTAAAAAGGCTATCCGTTGACCAGGTTTCTTTTCTTCATCCACTATTTCTGTTTGGATGTTTCCGGCTTTGATTGCTTCATAACGTTCGGCAATTACCTAAAACTTCTGTTTATGAAATTTTCAATTTTTTTAAAAATTGCCTTCTAGTAATTACTGTTGACTGGATAATTTTTGACCATAAATTTTTGAATTGTTTGTAGTTTGTTAACGTTAACGTCTTTGTTTATAACAGTAACATAGAATTGCCTACTTAGAATTTGTCGTTTCTTGTATTTATGGTCAACGTCAAAAACATAAGCTAATTCTGCTTGCACTAAATTAAAAAACGTTGATGTGTAATGCCAAATGTTTTGTGCACTATGTAACATGTCTAAAACTGTACGCAATAATGTGACATTTAGCTACTTTTTTACAAAATGCTAAGTGACACGATGTCCATTCGAGTATTATTTACTCAATGAATCGTCAAACAATAAAACTACAGTTAGTCCTTTATTTGAGTTGAAGAAAAATCGAAAGAAAAAGAAAGAAAATTTTGAAAGAAAGAAAACCGAAATAAAACTGAAAGAAACAAAATTTGAAAGAAATCGGTTTCCTTTGCAAAAAAAGACAATTAATAGCAGCTGTTTTACAACTTTGAAGGCAAATAACGTTCAGTTCCTGCTTTAACACAACAGCTGCCCCCTGACCCGTCAAAAAAACTGAAAGAAATGCATTTAAAGAAATTTCCAATTTTCTTGCAAGAAAGAAAACTGCAAGAAATAAATTTTAAAGAAAAAGAAAAGAAAATTGTACTAAAATAAAGGACTAGCTGTATTTCAACTTGACTTCGTTTAAAATTTAGTCTGACGCATGTTTACCATTACGTAACAGGGCCATAAGCATATGTCAACCGTGATACATTGATTGCTAAAATCTATGCTAAAATTATTTAATTCATTCATATATCATACATGAAAAGGACTGTGAGCATTAGTTGATTACATCGAGAGCACATAATTAGTGTCTCACTCTAAAAAAGAGAAACATTATTTTTGTGCTCTTGATTATACAGATCACACACGCGTGATTGGAGTTGGAGTTAAACTAAAATTTGACAAACTGCTAATTTTTGAAGACTTAAATTTAAATAAGCTATACAATCCGAAACATTAAAAAAATCATCGGTCAACAATAAATGACGTATATTGCTTCTTCTATTAGTGGTATGATGCGGCTGGGACGTGGAAAGGAAATGACAGTTATTGTAATGTTATCGAGGGGACCTTACTGTCCATTGTTAGCGGTCTGAAAGACTTATGGATTTTTATGACTTCTGACCTAAAATCCTTGGACCATATTGCTGTTATATTTAATAATGCAAACAATGTCTTAAATTTCTTATCGTCTAGTGTTCTGACTGAGGATACTAATGTAAGAATGCGATCGTATTATGCTTATGTTTTGCCCATCTTAGAATATGCATCTGAAGTATGGTGTACCAACTTGGTACGAAACGCTTGTAAGCGAAGACGAAATAGCACATTTGGTGCTATAGCCCTTTTTCCATGCGCTATATGCGCTATTTGCGCTATAAGCCTTATCGAATTTGCTATATCCGCTACTTGCTAGGGTGGAGTAAATAGCGCAAAATCGCACCCTCAGGTGCTATAAGCGCTATCCAAAATCAGCATCACTATATAAAGGGAAATTAACATAATCATCAATAGGCCAGCGTAGCTCAGTTGGCAGAGCGTTATGCTAGGAAACTAGAGATGGTTGGTTTGAATCTCGCGTGGTCATTTTTCTGCAGAAGTTTCACCCATATTTAAAAAATAGCGAATATAGCACCTGAGATAGCGCTTGTAGCGCAAATAGCACTCCCAAAAAGCGCTATGGCGCAAATAGCGCATGAAAAAAGCGCTATAGCACCTAATGTGCTATTTCGTGTTCGCTTATACGCGTTTCTTACCCTAAATTGAATGATTTTAAAACTTACAATTATTGATCCGAATTTTAAAACTTCCTTTGAAATGTTTTTTTATATCTCAGTACTTATCTTAAGTGCTGTAGATTTGAAAAAATTAAAAAGTTTAAAATTTAGTTAGTTAGTTATCAAATTTAGTGTCATCATTTTCTACTAAACCTACATCGTGATCGTAGTTAGCATACTTTATTAGTGAAGGAATGCATTATGTTCAACGTCCTATCGTGTTCTCTTTTTGGACCAAACAGAGCAAACATCAGGTCGGGCCAAAGTAATGGTTGTTTTTGACGCTCATGTATTATTTTCAAATATCTGAAACAAAAAGCACGTTTTGCGAGTAAAGTTAAACTATATTTAGATAGATTTCGGTACGACACGCTTTTTTACGATGATATTATTTGAATAAAAACGCGGCACCTTATTTTCTAAAAGTCAATATTTTAAAAAATACTTATGTTAAGTGGCAACAATATGCTTTCCTAGCTAAATCTTGCTTTCAGAATCTTTGTCACAGTTTTTTTAAGTTAAAAGTACTTTGTTGCAAAAAACGTTCATAATAAACCATTTCAATAGATTCAGTTCTTAAACACAATAACGTCCTTAAGGTGGGGGGGCTACCCAGGTCAAGAATCAAAGTTCTCCAATTCTGTTTATTTTCACATATGTTACTCCCCCAAGGCACCCCAACGTCAGATGAGAACAATTAAGCTTGAAGGTGCACTTTTGGTTCAGTGCGTTCGTCAGTGTATTTACATGGGCAAAAGTACGCCAAAAAGCCTAAAAGTAGCCCTTAGTTGATCAGTTCTAACACAAACCTCATCAAGTCATTCAGGCTGAAACTTGGCATAGTAGCAGCCCACATGCATGCGCAAAATCGTATGATCCGGATTTTGGATATACAGCTAAGTCATTATTTACAGACAAGAAAAAGACAAGAAAAAGAAGTCTTGCATTTTCTTGAAGAAAAAGAAAAAGAAAGAAATTTATAAATTCTACTTCCACAAGAAAAATAAAAAGAAAGAAACTGAAAGAAATTTCGGACAGCCCAGTTTCCAGCTGCCAAACCTTACGTAACTTGATAGATTAGTTGTCTGAAAAGCTGTTAGTGTGGCTGAATGCCTAGCATCAAATCAACATATGTGACCTTTTAACCTTTATTGACCTCAAACGGCGAATACTAGCTTAGACGTACACGCACAAAATATAGTATGTACTTCAAAACTTATCCACTAGGTTTCATCAATCATTAGTCTTTCAAGAAATCTGACGTTTTTCACCAAGAAAAATAAAAAGAAAGAAATTGCAAAAAATTGATAAAGAAAGAAAATAAAAAGAAAGAAATTTTCCAAGACAAGAAAAGAAAATTGTCTTTAAATAATGACATAGCTGTATATTTTCAATTCTAAAATCGAGGGCGAAATGTGAAAAAATGGCTGTTTTTTGGGCACGCCAAATTTGAGTGATTTTACATTTGGCGTCACTGCTCAGGCCATGAGCAAAAATTTAAAAAAATGGAAGCTTCGTCAGTATTAACAAAAATTTGGAGTAAAGAAACGCTTTGTGAGCACAAAAAACTTTTTTTGCGCCTATGATTTACACGTAAAATTGATTTTTTGGGAGCCCCTAGTAAAAAATTGGCACAACCATTGGTTCCAGTTTGTTACATCTGCGATGCGCCTTCCCTCGGGCTACATTGTGTGCAAATTTGAAGCGAATCGGAGAACCTAAAATTTTCACTTATTCAGGTAGCCCCCCCCTTAAAGGCCTATTCACACGAGGGCGGATTTTGCTCCCTGGCGCATGAGCGGGCGCATGAGCGCGCGCGTTCTATTTTCACACTGCTTGCTGCATTGTTTCACACAATGCAGTAGACAAGTGTGCGTGTACGTACGCCCGCTCATTCGCCCGCTCATGCGCCCACTCATGCGCCAGCTCGTGCGCCCGCTCATGCGCCCGCTCATGCGCCCGCTCATGCGCCCGCTCATGCTCCCTCGTGTGAATAGACCTCATCACGAGAAATAGCAAATGGAAAGCTTAGTGGTACTTTTCCACAGTCTGCTCAATCTGTATAACTAAACCAAAAAGATTAAACTAGTATAATATTGTACATCCGTGGTTTTATCTAATCGTTAAATTAAAATTCGAAACCTTACCTAAACAAACTATCTATAAGCAATGACAAACATACCTACTATTTAAATCTGCTTCAGTCCAAACATAAACGCATAGTTTTGTACAAATAAAATTGTAAGTTAGACATGCAATTGCTGTGCATTGTAAAATAGACTTGGGCACGGTTATCGGTTAACCGGTTAACCGAAAAATTTTCGGTTAACCGGTTAATGAAACTAATTGAACGGTTAATCGAAACCAATCAGTTAACCGGTTAACCGCTCCAAAGTGGTTAAATTCCGACCATGGCCCGGTTTCATAAAAGATCAGTTGCGATTCATTAGTAACACTGATATAAGCCAGAAAATAAGTTATAACTTTGCATTAACTTAATGCTTCTGTTCGAAACTTTTACGACATATTGCCAATATGTTAGATAATGTGTATGTAAACTTTCGTTACGTTTGCTTGATCCAGACAAAAGTCTAGCTAAGTCAAAGTCATTCATTAGTCCCAAATATTAGTAAATATTAGTGGTTTTCAAAAATTCACTAATATTTGCAACTAATGAATGACTTCAAGTTAGCTATACTTTTCACTGAATAACTTGACTATTATGAGATTTGAACCACACGTAGTGTAACATATTGGCTACCTGTCATAAAAATTTCTAGCAGAAATAGTTTGTAAAGGCCAAGTTATACTCGATTTTTGATTTTGCACTAGTGTTACTAATGAATCGCGATTCATTGTTTATGAAACCGGGCCCATGTGTTGTTTCACCACACACAACCATAATGTTTCAGTGATGTCTTCGAGTCATCAGTTTAGTCCTAATCTTATGTGTATAAATGACCATTGCATAATCAATAACTATCAAGTTAACGGTAGTAAAATTTGAATGGTTATCCGTTAACCGGTTAACCGATTATCGGTTAACCGGTTAACCGGTTAGTGCATTAACCGAAATATCGGTTAACCGGTTAATGATTTTATTAACTGTGTCCATGCTTATTGTAAACCATGATATGTCTGATAAAAAAGTAACCAGTTTTGTGTAAGCTATGTCTTACCTGCAGCAACCGCAAACTTTTGCTTTAATTGACCTAAAGTTTCTAAAAGAACTTTTTCAGTAGATTCTTAATGACTTTCAAAATTAGTTGATTTTTTTAATTTAAATTTTTTTATTTGATGGATCTTTTCAATTTTTATAGTCATTTTATTTTTTGTGCTATTTGTCTTTTTTATTTTTTCGGAATTACAGTCTTTCTATTTCATTATAACTTCGATATAAAAACAACAATTTTAATTTCTTGAAATTGTTGACTAATGATTGATGAAACCTAGTGGATAAAGTTTTTCTGAGAGACATACTATATTTTGTGCGTGTACGTCTCAGCTAGTATTCGCCGTTTGAGGTCAATAGAAGGTAAAAAGGTCACATATGTTGATTTGATGCTAGGTAGTTCAGCCACACCAACAGCTTTTCAGACAACTAATCTATCAAGTTACGTAAGGTTTGGCAGCTGGAACTGGGCTGTCCGAAATTTCTTTCAGTTTCTTTCTTTTTATTTTTCTTGTGGAAGTAGAATTTATAAATTTCTTTCTTTTTTTCTTTTTCTTCAAGAAAAATGCAAGACAAATTTCTTTTTCTTGTCTTTTTCTTGTCTGTAAATAATGACTTAGCTGTATATCCAAAATCCGGATCATACGATTTTGCGCATGCATGTGGGCTGCTACTATGCCAAGTTTCAGCCTGAATGACTTGATGAGGTTTGTGTTAGAACTGATCAACTAAGGGCTACTTTTAGGCTTTTTGGCGTACTTTTGCCCATGTAAATACACTGACGAACGCACTGAACCAAAAGTGCACCTTCAAGCTTAATTGTTCCTCATCTGACGTTGGGGTGCCTTGGGGGAGTAACATATGTGAAAATAAACAGAATTGGAGAACTTTGATTCTTGACCTGGGAGCCCCCCCACCTTAAGGACGTTATTGTGTTTAAGAACTGAATCTATTGAAATGGTTTATTATGAACGTTTTTTGCAACAAAGTACTTTTAACTTAAAAAAACTGTGACAAAGATTCTGAAAGCAAGATTTAGCTAGGAAAGCATATGTTGCCACTTAACATAAGTATTTTTTAAAATATTGACTTTTAGAAAATAAGGTGCCGCGTTTTTTATTCAAATAATATCATCGTAAAAAAGCGTGTCGTACCGAAATCTATCCTAAATATAGTTTAACTTTACTCGCAAAACGTGCTTTTTGTTTCAGATATTTGAAAATAATACATGAGCGTCAAAAACAACCATTACTTTGGCCCGACCTGATGTTTGCTCTGTTTGGTCCAAAAAGAGAACACGATAGGACGTTGAACATAATGCATTCCTTCACTAATAAAGTATGCTAACTACGATCACGATGTAGGTTTAGTAGAAAATGATGACACTAAATTTGATAACTAACTAACTAAATTTTAAACTTTTTAATTTTTTCAAATCTACAGCACTTAAGATAAGTACTGAGATATAAAAAAACATTTCAAAGGAAGTTTTAAAATTCGGATCAATAATTGTAAGTTTTAAAATCATTCAATTTAGGGTAAGAAACGCGTATAAGCGAACACGAAATAGCACATTAGGTGCTATAGCGCTTTTTTCATGCGCTATTTGCGCCATAGCGCTTTTTGGGAGTGCTATTTGCGCTACAAGCGCTATCTCAGGTGCTATATTCGCTATTTTTTAAATATGGGTGAAACTTCTGCAGAAAAATGACCACGCGAGATTCAAACCAACCATCTCTAGTTTCCTAGCATAACGCTCTGCCAACTGAGCTACGCTGGCCTATTGATGATTATGTTAATTTCCCTTTATATAGTGATGCTGATTTTGGATAGCGCTTATAGCACCTGAGGGTGCGATTTTGCGCTATTTACTCCACCCTAGCAAGTAGCGGATATAGCAAATTCGATAAGGCTTATAGCGCAAATAGCGCATATAGCGCATGGAAAAAGGGCTATAGCACCAAATGTGCTATTTCGTCTTCGCTTACAAGCGTTTCGTACCAAGTTGGTACACCATACTTCAGATGCATATTCTAAGATGGGCAAAACATAAGCATAATACGATCGCATTCTTACATTAGTATCCTCAGTCAGAACACTAGACGATAAGAAATTTAAGACATTGTTTGCATTATTAAATATAACAGCAATATGGTCCAAGGATTTTAGGTCAGAAGTCATAAAAATCCATAAGTCTTTCAGACCGCTAACAATGGACAGTAAGGTCCCCTCGATAACATTACAATAACTGTCATTTCCTTTCCACGTCCCAGCCGCATCATACCACTAATAGAAGAAGCAATATACGTCATTTATTGTTGACCGATGATTTTTTTAATGTTTCGGATTGTATAGCTTATTTAAATTTAAGTCTTCAAAAATTAGCAGTTTGTCAAATTTTAGTTTAACTCCAACTCCAATCACGCGTGTGTGATCTGTATAATCAAGAGCACAAAAATAATGTTTCTCTTTTTTTAGAGTGAGACACTAATTATGTGCTCTCGATGTAATCAACTAATGCTCACAGTCCTTTTCATGTATGATATATGAATGAATTAAATAATTTTAGCATAGATTTTAGCAATCAATGTATCACGGTTGACATATGCTTATGGCCCTGTTACGTAATGGTAAACATGCGTCAGACTAAATTTTAAACGAAGTCAAGTTGAAATACAGCTAGTCCTTTATTTTAGTACAATTTTCTTTTTCTTTTTCTTTAAAATTTATTTCTTGCAGTTTTCTTTCTTGCAAGAAAATTGGAAATTTCTTTAAATGCATTTCTTTCAGTTTTTTTGACGGGTCAGGGGGCAGCTGTTGTGTTAAAGCAGGAACTGAACGTTATTTGCCTTCAAAGTTGTAAAACAGCTGCTATTAATTGTCTTTTTTTGCAAAGGAAACCGATTTCTTTCAAATTTTGTTTCTTTCAGTTTTATTTCGGTTTTCTTTCTTTCAAAATTTTCTTTCTTTTTTTCTTTCGATTTTTCTTCAACTCAAATAAAGGACTAACTGTAGTTTTATTGTTTGACGATTCATTGAGTAAATAATACTCGAATGGACATCGTGTCACTTAGCATTTTGTAAAAAAAAAGTAGCTAAATGTCACATTATTGCGTACAGTTTTAGACATGTTACATAGTGCACAAAACATTTGGCATTACACATCAACGTTTTTTAATTTAGTGCAAGCAGAATTAGCTTATGTTTTTGACGTTGACCATAAATACAAGAAACGACAAATTCTAAGTAGGCAATTCTATGTTACTGTTATAAACAAAGACGTTAACGTTAACAAACTACAAACAATTCAAAAATTTATGGTCAAAAATTATCCAGTCAACAGTAATTACTAGAAGGCAATTTTTAAAAAAATTGAAAATTTCATAAACAGAAGTTTTAGGTAATTGCCGAACGTTATGAAGCAATCAAAGCCGGAAACATCCAAACAGAAATAGTGGATGAAGAAAAGAAACCTGGTCAACGGATAGCCTTTTTAGATTTATTGTTGAAACTGGTGCTGGAAAAATAAATTGCCATACAACGAAGTGGTGCACGAAGTTTCCACAATAACATTTGCTGTAAGAAAATAATTTTCTAATATTTTATTATCTGCGAGATGTATGACAGGCCCGTTACTTTAGACGGTTAATTTAAGTTACAAACATTAATGTTAGGATTGATTAACACTTTGTTTCGTTTTTAATACCACTTTACGTCATAAAACTTGTTATTTCCAAGACGTATGAAACTTGAAAGAGAAAAACCACCTTGCCTTGACAATAGTTACCTATTGTCAAGGCTTAGTGCAAGTGTTCTGATTTTACGCGGCGGCCTCAGCCGCCGCGTATATACTATAGTGCAAACGTGTGCATCAAGAGCACACAAATGCACCTATTGTAGCGTTAAACTGCTGTTAGGTCAGCAAATAACACTGTTTGTGTGAGCGTGTGTGTACGTACGATCAACTGCCTGCTCTCATCTGAGTATCTGTATAGTGCTGACAATTTTCGCATGTACAAAACATTTAAATTAACAAAACCTGTCGCAACTATGTTTCGTAGAAAGTTTATCAGCGCGTCGGATGCAATAAAGTTTGTACTCGTCCAGAGGACATGACAGCCATGTTATGAGGCGGTTACGGAGTCCACAGGATGGATACCGTTCGCTAACACACATAGCGTGAGATGACCTATTCCACATCAGCTGACAATGGGCATGTGCTTTATTTAGCTGCTGTATTATAAAGCGCTTGCTGTAACTCCCAACTGCATTGTATGTACCTAACTGCTGTAAAATATACGAAATGGGACTAATTTATGGCTATTACCTCCGTAGTTTTCCAATACAGTGATCAATTTAGAACTTATATTGTGAGCGCTAACAACGTTGCATCTCTTATGTAGGTGTCAAAATTTTAGCAAAACTGACGCTCTATAAAATTTTTTATGACGGAGACAGTTTTGGCTAATGAATAGTGACCGTATTGGCTTAGTTCAACACTTATAGGTAGTGGACATGTTGTTTTTTTATATGTTGGTTTCAAAAAATTTTAACAAGTGCCGCGTTTTATATTCGAAGAATATCCTCAGCACTGCAAGCAAATCGCAACGCAGTCTATCTAAAATAAGTTTAAACCTACTCGCAAAACGTGCTTGTTGATCCTAAGCAACACTTCAGGCGAATTGTAAGTCGATGAGAAGAAGTTTATACCTAAATTTAGCTTTGAGCGAAATAACAAACACTAGATGAGCTGACAGTTTCGATGTCAAAGAAGCAAGATCACTGGGTTTGGATTAGAACTTAACTACAATTATTTTCAGGGCCATGACTCAACATCAGCAACTATAGACTTTGTTTTGTATTGCCTTGGCGAGTATCCGGAAATTCAAGACAAAGTACAAGAAGAAATCGATTCTGTTTTTGGCGACAGTGATCGAAATGTAATTTTCCTGTTTTAGTTTGAACTATTTATAACTTTATTATATAATTTTCTAATTTAAATTTGTGTCACGTTTCTGTAAATAATACAACCGAACTGTTTTTCAATAGAGTTTTCAAAGCTTTAACAGTCTGTGTGGTTTGAACATAACCTTATTATTAATTATCGAAAACTATGCCTTACTCATTATTGACGACACTGACAATTTTAGGTTGAGTTAGAAGACTTGAACAAGTTAAACTACTTGACATGTGTAATTAAAGAAGTTCTCAGGCTGTATCCCGCCGTTCCCGTGATTCAAAGAGAAACTTACGAAGAAGCAGAAATCGGTTAGAACAAATTCCTACATTCAAGACCGTAACTAATTTAATTTTCATTGTAAAAAAAACCTGTGATATTACCAAACAGGCACA